>ML799177.1:231096-269231 GCA_009831015.1 Picea engelmannii
ATTTAGTTTTTGTTTAATTCTTGTTAATAGCTTAGTTGTTTTCTTTCTAACCTTTTACACTACAGCTGTCATGACTAGCAGAGCCCAACTAGGCATGTAAGCACTCACTTTTTGCTCACACATCGACGAAAAGAGTGCAAACACCCGTCATCACCCCCCACGACACTCATGGCTCCAACGATATGATAAAAATATAATTTAAAAAAAAAAAAAAAATTTTTTTTTTAATTTTAACGAAATTTGTGATTGTTTTAAATTTGATTTTTTTTTTAACTTTTGTTTTTAAGTTGATTATATTTTGTAGGTGTTTTTTTTTTCCTCAGAAAAAAGCATAATTTTATTTCTTAAAAGAGACAAAATTACATTTTGTAGGTGCTTCTGAAGCACAACACACCAACTATGTGTGTATTGACCAAGAATATAGAAAGACCACAACTCATCACAAAAAATGGTCATTGAGAGTAAATGGTTTTTGTGAGGCCACATTAACATGCCTACTAGTGTATCTAAAAATACCTCACCCAGAACAAGGTGGAAAACTACTATCAAAAAGTTCCATTGATACATACAGAACTAGATAAAGTTTTTTTAGATTAGGGATGATTTCTAGGCACACTCAGAAGGTGCCCAAAATATGTTCCTTATGTCCTTTCAATTGTGTTGCTTCTGAAAGGTTTAAGTTGTAAGTGTTGTACAAAGAAGAGAAAATCATCCGTGAAGAAGCCAAAAAAGTTGTGTACAAAACAATGTTGATCAATCTTGTTGAATGTGGTTTGGTTCTTCAATCTTGTATATGGCCTTGTTCCTCTATAAATGGGAGATGATAAAAATCATTTGTGTCTTCCCCCTTTTTTTTTTTATGTTCCATTGGCCAAGAGAAAGAAGCAATCCATATTTGGACAAAGAATCTGCTACCATATTCCTGTCCCTATATTCATGAGAGATAACCAAAGTATCAAAAGTGTCCATCAAACGATAAATTTCCTCCAGTATAGGGAAAATAAATATATTGTGACAAGTTTGGTGCTTTCTTCCCCAATTAATGACATTCATAGAGTCACCAAAAATATGTATTTTTTGGATTCCCTTTTCTCTAGAAAATAGGAGTAGAAGCTTCAATGCCAATAGTTCAACATAGTTGTTTGTGTTGATTAAGGTTGGTTGTCACTTATGTCAACCCTTGAAGAAAGCCCCACGGCACAAAGGTTTAGGTAATGGACCTAATATTGTTTGATGTAAAGATGACTCATTACTGTCTTTTCATGGTTGATAAGAAGTAAAGATGGATGAACTCCAAAGTGGTCCCCTTATGGTGAAAGCCCTCACAGGAAGATGCTTTGCCGAGTAAGAGAACCCATGCTCAATTGTGGAATAATGAGATGAAGGACAATGAATTTTTTAGGTAAAATATCCTATATGTATAGTTCTTGTCATTCCATTTCTGATGGTATGTGGAATGTCACATAACTCCTCACGGTTAGAGAGTTATGGCCATGAGAAGTTGGAGACCCCAGGTTTCGGTAATGGACCAAGATTTGCTTGATGGATAACGGTATGAGTTATGGTATATTTTAAGATAATACTATTCTATATGGATAGTACATGGCATTCCATTTCTATTGGTATGTGGAACATCACATAAATCCTCACGGTTTGAGAGTTATGGACTTACGAAGTTGGAGGACCCTCATATGTCATCTAAAAACCCCAAAAGGTCAAAGTAGTCAAAGTGGTTTAAGAGATTTTAAAAGGTAAATAATAAAGTGAATTAATGAGTGTATTATAATTCAAAGTGAATACAAAATAAATTATTTCAATAATAAATTTAATGGAGAAATTAGAAGTGGGTTAACCCTAAAATAAGGAAAGTGGGGCCAAGTGACCTAGAAGATGTTTTTAAGGAAGCTACTTGGAGAGTATAAATAAGAGGCAAGGCTCTCTCATTTTAATCAAACTTGCACATATTAAATATCTATAGGTTTTTGAGGTAACCAAGGATATCTAAGCCAAAATTATGAGGGAAGGTCAAGAAAAGAAGGCCGAAATGGAAGGAAAGATAAATTCTTTTGAGGGTGCTTTCTAAGGTATGTTATTTACAGGTCATCTCACCATTTCCGCTATAAAAAAATTCTATAATGATTTAGACTGTGAAATTTATATTCCATTGAGAAAACATATCCATGTATCTGTGGTAAAAAATTCAGCATGTGGGTCATTGAATTTTTGGAGTTACACTCTATGGAAAATAGGGTTTGTGGCTAGTCCTGAAACTAGTCAAAAACATGTGTTTCGGGTAAAAACGCCATAACTTCTTCATAACAGATCAAAATTTAGTGAAACCAAATGTGTAGGTTAAGGTACATTTTGTAGTATGATGTGTAACCATTTTAGATCAATTCAACAAATATTACATGCAGGGCACACTCTACGAGGCCGCTCTCTAGAATAAGCCAAAATTCCGCAAGGTATGCCATTTTTGCTATAAATCCTTCTATGAGAGGTTCCAAGTAGTGAAAGCTAGAGGAATTGCATAAAACACATTGAATAACATTGTTTATTATTTTCATATCTTTATACATTACAGGTACAAAGTTATGATTACTTCAAGTTAGGGCTGTTGACTACTCCAAAACTAGGCATGTGAGACTAAAGAAAAGTTTGATGAAAATGCTAGTCTCTTGTTGTTGAAGTTAAGGAAGGTTTGCAAGAATGTGATCATATACACCAGGTCTATTATAGAGCTACAAATCATATGTGGATGATGAAATTGATGAGGGCTTTTGGTTGAGGTACATGTTGAGTACATGGTTGAGACAAGTAGTTGATGAGTTGACACATACATGAGGTGTATAGTTGATGATGTTGGTACATATTGATGAGTCATAGTTGATGAGTAGTTGAAAAATGATTGGTACATACTTGGTACATGGTTGGATGCACGTTTTTATGGTACAGGTTGATTACAGGTTATTTGGTATAGGTTGGTGCATGGTTGATGCACTTGTTTATGGTACAGGTTTATTACAAGTTGAGGTATAGGTTGATGCATGGTTGATGCATGATTCAAATTTATTGGTACAAGTTTACAGTGGTATATCTCATAGTGACAGGTTGACAATGGTTCCATCATTCTACTTCTACTTCAAGGTGGAAGGACGGGGCAAGGACAAGTGGTTGTAGCCGGAGAACATAGGGGGTTGTAGCCTCCTTCTGGTTGTAGACAGAGAATTGGGGAGTTGGAGCTTCCCTTAGGTTGTATCCTGAGAAACTAGGGGGTTGGAGCCTCCTTCCAGTTGCAACTGGAAAATAAAGGAAGTTGGTGCTTCCAATGAATTTAATTATTCAAGACATATAAGAAAAAGTATTATGTGGTTTTCTCCCGATTTGGGTTTCCATGTAAAAAACTGGTGTATTGTGTATGTGTATGTTTGTTCATTTGTTCATTGCTTATTTACTCTACAATTATTGGATGATAATGATTCATTGATATAACACTTGGATTATATGGTTAAAAAGGATTAAATTTCTCTATTACTGATTCACCCCCCCTCTCAGTAATCCAACAATTGGTTTCAAAGTAGGTTCCTTCAAAATTAGTTTAACCAATGAAAGGTAGATCATGGAGAGTACCAACTCATATAAAAATGGAATACCACATTTTGATGGATAGAAGTATGCTTTTTGGAGAATAAGGATGAGGACATATATACAGGCACAAGGATTTCAAGTTTGGAAATCAATTGTAGATGGATACACAACACTAGCAGTTTAGAAAACAAATGACAAAGAAGTAAAACTCACCGAGAATAATTCCAAAGACACAAATGCACTTTTGAATGTTCTTAGTGATATGGTATTCACCAAATTTACACACTGTAAATCTGCTAAAGAGATTTGGGACAAGATTCAAAATATTTATGAAGGAGATACAAAAGTCAAAGAAACAAAGCTTCAGACATACAAAGGTTAGTTCAAACAACTAAAAATGAAGGAAGATGAAGATATCGCAACTTACTTCTTACAAGTCGATGAAACAGTGAATGCAATCATAGGATTGAGAGAAGAAATTGAAGAATCTGTAATTGTTCAAAAGATACTAAGATCTCTTCCTATGAGATTCAATCCTAAGATATCAGCACTAGAAGAAAGATCAGATCTATACTCAATAAGCATGGATGAACTATATGGAATCTTCACAGCATATGAAATGAGAACTGAGCAGGAAAATCCAGATGTAAAAGAAGCAACCTTCAAGGCATCCAAAATATCAAAGTAAAATAAAAAGGAACAATAAGAATATAGCAACAACAATGATGCCTCAGAAGATGATGAAGAAGTGACCAACTTCGTCAAAAGACTGAACAAGGGAACAAACGGTAGGTATAGAGGTAATCTCCCTTTAATTTGTTTTAATTTTGATGATATTGGTCATTTTGCTAACAAATTTCCTCATAAGAAAAAGAGAAATGATGAAGGTTACTCAAAAGGAAAACACACATATAAAGGCAAAAGAACTACAAAGAAATTTTCCAAGAAAAGCTTATACACCAAAGCAAACATCTCATCATCAGATGAAGATAAAGTCAGTGACAATGAGACAGGAAGAGTTCTATTCATGGCAGTAAAAGACTCTGATAAAGAAGACTCCAAAGAAGAATATGAAGAAGTCGAAGAAGAATGTGAAGAAGTCGAAGAAGAAATTGAAGAGGCAGAAGTGGACTATCGAGAGGAATTAATGTGTGCCATAGAAGTTATCATAAGAAAAAAGAAGAAAAACAAGAAACTGCAAGAAGAACTAGACAAGAAAAAAGACACTCGAGAACTAGAACAAATTATCACAAAATTGAAGGTTCAAATAGAAGAAGATAAAAGTATTGAAGAAGCACTCAAAGAACAACTAGAATAAAAGGACAAGATCATTAGAAACTTGGAAGCAGAGGTTGTCACACTAAGAAATGATATTCAAAAGAAATATATGTAGAATAGCTCAAAAGTTCTAGATGACATTATCAGCAGTCAAAAATCTTATCTTGACAAGGATACAATCAGACATAAAAGGGATCAAGATCCAAAACAACAGAGCAAGAAACAAATCCAAAGATCTATGCAGAAACAATCAAAGAGGATAGGAAGATATACAAGGAAGATTACAGGGACACTCCTCCACCAAGAAGATTCATATTTCAGAATCAACAACAGACATATAGGCCTCAAGAAGAAGAAGGATTCATAAGAGCACCTCCTTTCAAAAGATCTTCAACTCCTAGGTATCAAACTATATTTTTTGTTTTATGTTATGCATGAATTAATTTTGGACATAAAGCTATGAATAGCAGAGCTAACAATATGAATAGTAGCAACTTTGAGAGTTATACACAAAGGCATTATTCAAGGAGACCTAGTGACACACAAAGAAGAAGTTACAATAGGTTTGAATATTTGAGAATCGAAGTGGAATGTTACAAATGTAACAACTTTGGACACATGGCCAAGGATTGCAAAATGACAATCCCTCCTAAAAAACCTCAACAGAATAACAACAGTCACAGATAAGAACCTTAGAAAACGACATGGATAAGAAAGCAAGATCAGTATAACAATGAAGAATGCACAGTCTCTCTACAAGCCAAGCAGAAGAAACACGGTTGGTATGTTGATAGTGGATGTTCAAAACACATGGCAGGTGATAAAGACAAATTTCTTACATTACGAAAAGAAAACAATGGATCAGTCCCCTTCGAAAATGATAATTCATCCAAAATCATTGGAGAAGGCACAGTCCAAATTGGGAACAATAATGAAAAGGCACAAAATGTTCTACTGGTATAAGATATGAAACATAATCTTCTAAGTGTGAGTCAAATGTGTGACCAAGATCATAAACTTACTTTCTATTTAGAAAAGTGTGAGATAAGAAAATAAGTTTCAGGGAAATTGTTCGGTACAACTGCGAGAACTTCAAACAACATCTATGTGTTAAGTGAAATTGGAAATGAAAAGTGTTGTCTAGGAAATGAAAATAAAAGTTGGCAATGGCATAGAATAATGGGTCACATGCATTTTGATAACCTTGTCAAAGTCAGCAAAAGAGAAGAAGTCGGAGAAATGCCCCAGATCATGAAACCAACCAACACTTTATGCAAGCATTGTCAAGAAGGAAAGCAAACAAAGACTAGGTTCAAATCAAAAGAATATTCAACAACAAGACCACTGGAAATTGTGCACACTGATCTAGTTGGACCAACTACAACAAAGGGCTTAAAAGGTGAAAAATTCTTTATGTTATTAGTTGATGATTATACAAGAATGACTACAGTTTTCTTTCTCAAGAACAAGTCAGAATCTTTTGAAAACTTCAAGATCTATAAGGAAATGGTTGAAAATGTGATGGATTCAAAAATCAAATGTTGGAGATCTGATAATGGAGTAGAGTTCACTTCAAAGGAATTTATGGACTATTGTAGTAGTCATGGAATAAAAAGACAATTCTTCGTTGCTAGGACACCTCAACAGAATGGAGTTGTTGAAAGAAAGAACAGGACGGTACAAGAAATGGCTCGAACAATACTAATGGATTCCAAATTGACAGATATATTTTGGACACATGTAGTGCATACAACAGTTCACATTCAAAACAAAGTAATGCTCAAAAACAACACTGATAAAACTCCCTATGAGCTATGGAAATGAATACCAACAAATGTGAAGCACTTCATAGTTTTTGGAAGAAAATGCTACATCAAAAGAGAAGATGGAAGAACAGGAAAGTTTGACTCTCATGTGGACAAAGGAATACTTGTTGGTTACTCAAGTACAAGGAAATCATACAAGTGTTACAATCTAAGATTGAAAAAAGTTTTGGAAAGCATCAATGTAACAATTGATGAAACAGGTAGACCAGGATCAAAGGAAGAAGAAAACAAATCAATGGAACAATTTTTCGAGAAGAAGATGAAAAATAAGTAGAAGAGGAAGATGAATATGACACTTGGGAATTGGTTCCAAGACCAAAGAATAAGAATGTGATCGACACAAAATGGGTTTTCAGGAATAAATTGAATGAAGATGGACATGTTACAAGGAAAAAATCTAGATTGTTATGTAAAGGATATGCACAAATTGAAGGAATCGACTTTGAAGAGACACTTGCCCCAGTTGCCAGAATGGAAGCAATCCATTTAATTTTAGCTTATGCATGCTCAAAAAATGTTAAAGTATATCATATGGATGTAAAATCCACTTTTCTGAATGGGGAACTTGAAGAAGAAGTCTACATTGAACAACCAGAAGGATTTCAGTTGTCAGAGAACATAGACTATGTATATAAATTAAAGAAGGCCTTTTATGGTCTAAAATAGGCTCCTAGAGCATGGTACTCCATACTGGATAAGTATCTACAGTAGGTAGGGTTCAGAAAAGGAAGTGCAGACAACAATCTCTACATCCAGGTAAGTCAAGGTAATATTTTATTAATTGAAGTTTATGTTGATGATATTATTTTTGGTACTGATGATGACATGTTAAGACATAAATTTTCAAAAGACATGCAAAATAAATTTGAAATGTCATTACTTGGAGAACTATCCTTCTTTCTAGGACTTCAGATACGTCAAAGAAACCAAGGAATTTATATTTCTCAAACCAAGTATATCAGAGAAATGCTAAAGAGGTTCGGAATGGAAGATTGCAAACTAGTTATCACTCCCATGCAAACCAGTTGTAAGTTGAGAAAAAATGATGATTCGAAGTCTACAGATCAGAGGCCATACATGTCAATGATTGGAAGCCTAATATATGTGACAACATCCAGACCAGATGTAATGCAAGCAGTTGGACAGGTGGCACAATTTCAAGAAGCACCAAAGGAATCACATGTATTAGCAGTAAAGAGGATTTTCAGATATCTCAAAGGAACAAAAGATTTTGGATTATGGTATCCAAAAGGAAAATATCTATCACTTATTGCCTACACAGATGCATATTTGGCAAGTTGTATTGATGACCGATGAAGCACCAGTGGAGCAACATTCTACTTAGGTGAGTGTTTGGTATCATGGCTAAGAAAGAAACAATCATCAATATCTCCCTCTATAGCCGAGGCAGAGTATATTGCAACAACGACATGTTGTACATAGGTTCTTTGGATGAAACAAACTTTGACAGATATACAGGTTGAGTATGATGAGCCCATTCCAATATATTGTGATAATACAAGTGCCATCAATATCTCAAGAATCCTGGTGATGCACTCCAAGATGAAGCACATTCCAATCAAGTATCACTTTCTACGGGAACAGGTTGCAGAAAAGAACATCAGAGTTGAGTATGTGGGCACAAAAGAACAAGTGGCAGACATCTTTACAAAACCACTTCCACGGGAAGCCTTTGAATATCTTTGCCAAAGACTTGAGGTTATTTCTACTAAAAAATGAATTCTTTTTTAACGCTTATCTTATATGTATTAGATGTACACAAGGAAGCACCATAAGAGGAGAGTTCAGTCAGGGGGGGCAGCCCCAGATGGAAAGATACCTTTGTCATTGGTGACAAATGGGGAGAGATTTATCAGATGTAGAGGACAGAGACATGGTTCTAGAGGGAGCAGATTTATCAAAAGGAGAGGACAAAGGCAAATTTATCAGATATAGAGGACAGAGACATGGTTCCAAGCGGAGCATGGGTGATATGATTTCAGTATTTCATCAGAGTGTTTCCATCAATACCAAAGGGGGAGATTGTTGATTAAGGTTGGTTGTCATTGATGTCAACCCTTGAAGAAAGCCCCACAACACAAAGGTTTGGGTAATGGACCCAATATTGTTTGATGTAAATATGACTCATTATTGTCTTATCATGGTTGATAACAAGTAAATATGGATGAACTCCAAAGTGGTCCCCTTATGGTGAAAGCCCTCACGGGAAGATGCTTTACAAAGTAAGAGAAACCATGCTTAATTGTGGAATAATGAGATGAAGCACAATGAATTTTTCAGGAAAAATATCCTATATGAATAGTGCTTGTCATTCCATTTTCAGTGGTATGTGGAAAGTCGGATAACTCCTCATGGTTAGAGAGTTGTGGCCATGAGAAGTTGGAGACCCCAGGTTTGGGTAATGGACCCAAGTTTGTTTGATGGATAACGGTATGCGTTATGATATATTTTAAGATAATACTATTCTATATAGATAGTACATGTCAGTTCATTTCTTTTGGTATGTGAAACGTCACATAAGTCCTCACGGTTTGAGATTTATGGCCTTACGAAGTTGGAGGACCCTCATATGTCATCTAGAAACCCCAAAAGGTCAAAGTAGTCAAAGTGGTTTAAGAGATTTTAAAAGTTAAATAATAAAGTGAAGTAATGAGTGTATTATAAGTCAAAGTGAATACAAAATAAATCATTTCAATAATAAATTTAATGGAGAAATTAGAAGTGGGTTAACCCTAAAATAAGGAAAGTGGGGCCAAGTGACCTAGAAGATGTTTTTAAGGAAGCTACTTGGAGAGTATAAATAAGAGGAAAGGCTCTCTCATCTTAATCACACTTGAGAATATTGAATATCTATAGGTTTCTGAGGTAACCAAGGATACATAATCCAAAATTATGAGGGAAGGTGCAGAAAAGAAGGCTGAAATGCAAGGAAGGATAAATTCTTTTGATGGTGCTTTCTAAGGTATGTTATTTACAGGTCATCTCACCATTTTCGCTATAAATTTTTTTATATAATGATTCAGACCATGAAATTGCAATGCCATTGCGAAAACATATCCAAGTATCTATGGTAAAAAATTACACTTGTGTTTCATTGAATTTTTGGAGTTATACTCCGTGGAAAATAGGGTTTGTGGCTAGTCCTGAAACTAGTCAAAAACAAGTGTTTTGGGTAAAAACGTCATAACTTATTCATAACAGATCAAAATTCACTGAAACCAAATGTCTTTGTTAGGTTACATTTTTTAGTATGTTTAGTAATAGTTTCAAATCAATTAAACAAACCTTTTTTTGGGGGCACGCTCTACAAGGTCGATCTCTAGAATAAGCCAGAATTTAGCAAGGTGTGTCATTTTTTCTATAACTCCTTTTTTGAGAGGTTCCAAGTAGTGAAACCTAGAGGAATTTCATAAAACACACTGAAAAAAATTGTGTATCAGTTTCAGATATTTATACATTATAGGTACAATGTTATATTTACTTCAAGTTAGGGTTGTTGACTAATCCAAAACTAGGCATGTGAGACTAAAGAAAAGTTTGATGAAAATGCTAGTCTCTTTTTGTTCAAGTTAAGGAAGGTTTGCAGGAATGTGATCATATAAACTAGGTCTATTACAGAGCTACAAAACATATTTGGATGATGAAATTGGTGAGGGATTTTGGTTGAGGTACATGTTGAGTACATGGTTGAGACAAGTAGTTGATGAGTTGGCACATACATGAGGTGTATCGTTGTTGATGTTGGTACATATTGATGAGTCATAGTTGATGAGTAGTTGAAACATGATTGGTACATACTTGGTACATGTTTGGATGCACTTGTTTATGGTACAGGTTGATTATAGGTTATTTGGTACAGGTTGGTGCATGGTTGATGCACTTGTTTATGGTACAGGTTGATTACATGTTGATGCATGGTTGATGCATAGTTCATATTTATTGGTACAGGTTTACAGTGGTATATATCACAGTGACAGGTTGATAGTGGTTCCATCATTCTACTTCTACTTCAGGGTGGTAGGACTGGGCAATGACAGGTGGTTGTAGCCACCTTCTGGTTGTATCCAGAGAACATAGGGGGTTGTAGCCAGAGAATTGGGGAGTTGGAGCTTCTCTTAGGTTGTAGCCTGAGAAACTAGGGGGTTGGAACCTCTTTCCAGTTGCATCTGGAAAAAAAGGAAGTTGGTGCTTCCAATGAATGTAATTCTTCAAGACATATAAGAAAAAGAATTCTGTGGTTTTCTCCCGATTTGGGTTTCCACATAAAACATTGGTGTACTGTGTATGTGTATTTTTTTTATTTGTTCATTATTTATTTACTTTGCAGTTACTGGATGATAATTCTTCATTGATATAACACTTGGATTATATGGTTAAAAAGTATTAAATTTCTCTATTATTGATTCACCCCCCCTCTCAGTAATCCAACAGTTTGTCCCTCTGCCCAACCCCATTTTTAAATGAAAGAAATGGTTTTATAATAAATGTAGAACAAATCCTCCCCCACAGTTTGAGTTCTCAGAGGTTCCATCGAAGTAAGCCTAGGGTTTTGTAGAGTCTATATCCTCTTGTTGTATTACCCTCAAGGTTGGAGCTTCTTTGGTCTGGGGGAAGTGTGACATGATTGATAGGCTTTGAGCTACGATCACTTCTGGTATAGAGGCTTTATATTTAAATATCTCTTCATTTCAAGATAGCCAGATTCCCCAACTAATTAAGAGAGGAAGTGATTTTATCTCCTTATTTCTTAATTCATGGGTCCAATGTTTCCAAGCTAGCTCCAAAGTGTCTCCAGTCCATATGCAGCGCTACCTGAGGCTTGAGGAGGTTTTTGTTCAAACTTTCATGGAGAAAGGACAAGAGATGATTATATGAAAAGTGGATTCATTTGTATTTTTACAAAGTGAGCATCTACTCGGTCCTTCTATCTGATGCCTATTCAAATTATCCCATGTTGGGATTCGATTGTTTAATGCTACCCACATATAAATTTTGGCTTTTTTTGGACATTTCAGCTTCCAAAGACCTTTCCACCACCATCTGGGATTTTGTTGAATTGGGTCCATATTCAGAGCTATGTATCCAGATTTTGGAGTATAGGAGCATAGGGGATCATTTTGCCAGACTAATTCATCTTTCCTATCCGTGAGTCTTATATAAACTCTTCTGAGTAAGTTTCCATAAACCTCGTTTAAACCTAGTGATATATTACTTCTCCATCCTTGATTCCATATATTAGTTGTGTGGGGATCATCTAGATGAGATAGGAAGATGACACCTTGCCTATGAAGATGATCTATTAGTTCTTCTGGAAGAATATGTGAATTCCCACAACCGGGACAAGGATTGGCTCCAATATGAAGATGATTTCCTTTACGAACTCTCCAAGCAAGATTATCCCCAACCACTGAGAACGAGGAAATCATCGCTTTCCAAATAACAGAGCAGTGAGATGCAGATTTGTTTGGAGTTATGATCCAATATTCTACTAAATCTGGGGAGTTGTATTTTTTTGTGACTACCCGTGTCCACAAATGGGAAACTGAAATGAGATGCCAGCATACCTTTTCCGCAAGGTCCTTGGAAAACAAGAAAAAAAAATTAAGCCCCCATCCTCCCAAATCTTTTGGCATCACAATACTTTCCCATTTTTCCCAAGGTTGGGTATACTTATCTCCTGATCCAGACCAAATAAACTGAGATCAAGTCCTTCTAATTTTTTCTAACGACCCTTTTGGAATCCACACCAATGACATCTAATAAATTGTTATGGCTTCCAAAACAGATTTGGTCAAAGTGAGTCTACCTACTCTAGATAACCACCTAAAACTCCATCCATTCAACCTTTTCTCTAGTTTTGATAACAACCATTTCTAGTCTTCTTTCCTGTAATTGTTCGGCTTCAACTAAAACCCCAAGTATTTTAGACCTTCTGAAATGTCCTGAATTGTGAAAGGAAATAGCCTCTAATAGACGACTGCTTCCTCTCTTTCCATTTTGGAGGTAGTGATGGTAGATTTTTGGGAGTTTATTTGCATCCCTGTAGCCAAGCGAGAGAGATTTAAAATGTCAACTAGAATTTCTTCATCTCCTACCCACCCATTACAGAAAATGAGAATATTGTCCATGAACAATAGATGTGTGATCCTCATCCCAGGTGAAACTTGTATTCCTTGGAAATTCCTTGCCATGGTTGTTGTGTCTATAGCCTTACTCATTCCTTCGGCTACCAAAAGAAAAAGGAGTGGGGATAAGGGGAAGCCTTGACGCCAAAACCCTTTTTGAAATGAAGAAAGGAGAAGTTTCCCCAATGATAAGGACTGCAAATGAGACCGAAGATATGCACGCCATCACCCATTTTATGAAGGGGACTTCAAATCTGATATGTGTAAGAAGAAGTCGAATGTACGCTGAGCTCACTCTATCATATGATTTTGATAGGTAAATCTTTAGGATTTATGCCTTTGTTCTTGTGGTCTTTAGGCTATGTAGTCCCTCTTGCACTACTTCTATTGGCTCATGTATCTAGTACCCTTCTAAAAACCGAAACTATTCTTTGGACATGGCCTCCGATAAAAAAAGATTTAGCCGACGAGCTATGATTTTGGAAATAATTTTGTAAATACAATTGCACAAGGAGATTGGCCTGAAATCATCAAAAGACTGAGGATCATTTATCTTAGGAATGAGAGATAGAAAATTTGAATTGAAGGGGATGTGAATTCTACCATTGTCATGAGATTCCTCAATGAATTTTAATAGATCTTCTCCAATTAGATCAAAGAAACCCATGTAGAATTCTATTGTCCATCCATTTGGACCAGGAATTTTATCCTTCTAGAAACTAAGTAGTGTTTCTTTTAACTCCCGTTTAGTGACTTCATCAAATAAATCTTGGTTCCCTTGTTCATTCATGAAGCTTGGAAGGTATAGTGACACCTTTATAATCTCTGCAATGTTGACTCTTGTCTACTTTGAATAAAGTCTGAAAATGGCTTTTACCTAGGCTAGAAAGGCATTCAAAGGAAGTGATAGATCTACCCTTCTAATCCTTTAAGCTCCAAATAGTGTTTTATTCTCTCCTCCCCTTAGCATAGGCTTGAAATAATTTTGTATTCTCATCTCCATTCTCAAGCCATATAGCTCTTATTTTTAGTCTCCAAGTTTCTTCTTGATCCACCAACATAAGTCTATGCCTGGCTTCAAGCCTTTTCAGATTGTCTCAAGATGAGCTTGTGATGAACCTTGAATCAAAATCTTCTTGTATCAGCCTCATTTGTTCCTCTATACTTTGGAGTTCATGTTCCTCTTCTTTCTATTTTTTTCTTCCAAGGAATAACTAGCTTTTTTATTCTTTTGAGGTTTTCTGCAAATTGAATACCCGTCGAATTACCCTCTGAATCCCTTATGTTAATCCAATTGAACTTGAACAACTGCTGAAAACTCTGATCTTTCAACCAAAAAGAGTTGAATTTAAATGGGGTTGCATGCTTTTGAGCACCTCCTTCCATTTCAAACCAAACTGGGGAATGGTCTGATTCGCCTCCACTTCCAATCCATTGATGAAATTGGAATGGAATCATCGCTAAAGGTTTAGAAATCAGAAAATGATCCAACTTTTATTCTATATGAGCCTCCCCTACCCTCATATTCCTCTAGGTGGGTAATATCTTTAGTGGAGCTATATCAATGAGGTCGTTGGAAGACAATAGGTGACTGAAGAATGTTGCTTAGTTGTCTGGGTGGGTTGAGGGTCCCCAACTTTCAGCTTCCCCTAGAGAGAAATTTAGGTCTCCCCACTAATATTAGAAGATTGTTTTTTAAGAGATATTTACCAAGCACATTTTCCCAAAAAGAGATCTGGTTTGTTTGAGGGCCATAAACATTGATTATTCTGATCACCTTTCCAATACCTTCCACCAAAAAATCACCTTGGAGTCAAAATCTCAGGAGTTTAAGAGTTTGATACATCTAGCTCTCCATCGAATGACTAAGCCTCCTGACCTACCTATGGAATCCAGACCGAGAACCCAAGAAGAGGGCAGTTAGAATCTTGGTAGCCATGTCTTCGTCTAATAGAGTTTATTGAAAAAGAACTACATCTGCCTGGTGTATAATTACCAACCGCTTTAGTCCGGACTTTTTTTTAGGGACTCACCAAACCCCTGTAATTGAAAGTGAGAAGTTTCATGGGGGGACCCCTACTGGGGATTTTTCTTCTCCAAGAACCGATACAATTTAATTTTTTCACCCTGAAGCAATGTCGACCAGTGCTCAGGATTGTGCCTTGGAGAGGTGTGAGTTTCTACATTGTCCCTTCTTTTTTCAGAATCTTTGGATTTGGGTCTAGGCCTCTGTAGTCTATAGTGGGAATGGAGATTGTTTTGTTACAGAGTTGGAAATGAATGGTTGAGTCCTCATAATATTTAGAAGAAGAATCTGTGGATGACCAGGAGACTAGGGATCCGGGCGGAGAGTCCAGACAGAGAGGAGAGTTGGCCAAGGAAGAAAAGGACAATTGTGGGGGATTGGGAATATGAATTAAAGCTGAAGTGTTTGGAAAGGGAATATTCTGAAGGGAGTAACAACAATCCACCAAATATAAATTAAATTGTTTAAAAAAAAACATTTGCTGGTCGGGAGATAGTAAGGTGCATACCCAATAGGTTGTCGATCAAAAAATGTGGAACGACCTCCGATCATACTTCTTAATTCATCACATCTCTCATGACTAGGATAGTCATTGCATCACCCTCCTATACTGTCGACTCATCAGCCTCCAATATCTGAGACACAACTGGGGCACAAGGTGGAGTACCCACCGAAGCTGACCCCGAAGAGGGAGAGCTGACACCCAAATTCTCCAGGCTCCCCTGATTAGATTGATCTCCAAAGTAGACCAATGGTTCCTACGCCCCCTCAAAGAGGACTTGCAATCCTTAACGATATGACCATACTCATGGCACCTCCTACAATGAAAGGGCACCCCTTCATAATCTAGGATTTGTACCCTATTCCTTCCCAAGTCTCTCAAGTTAAGGAATTCCCTAAGCCCTTCTCTGATGTTTAGTAGACCCAACATCCTTGTCATTGACATCTCCCCAGACTCTAAGAATCCCATATCGGCAGCTAGAAATTCCCCCAGGAAATTCCCAATTGCTTGGAAGCATTTTTCATTCCAAAGGTGTGGGGGAAGGCCCGATAGCCTAACCCATATTGGGATAGAGTCCAGCCTTTCACTTGCAGCATCGAAGGTAGGGTTCCAAAGATTCATTAGGATTGGTGAAGAGTCTATGGACCAACTTTTTTGGAGAACGACCATAGCTTGTGATTGTTCTGAGAAAATAAGCATGAACCAACCTCTGAACATGCCATTGATTCTGGTAGGAGGGTTGGATGACGCATCCCAATTTGTCATGACCCAAGCCTTAAGAGTATTCTCACTAAATTGGCCTCCATATGCTTTCCCTACTAAAGTTTTATCTTCCATCTCGGCCACCCCAGAGAGAGTTAGATCATCACCAAGGATGAAATTAGGGTTTTCCTTGGAAGATCCATCACACTTGTTCTATTTCATTTGTCTTGACTCTGGAACTCCCGTAAAACCTTGGTCCTTATTCAACCGTGTGTTGTTTCCGAGCTCCCCGCCAAAAAATGAGACCCTCTCGCCCTGTAGACCCAGACTGACCCAAGTTTCCTTTTGACAAAAGGAACATGACAGGTGGAGAACCTTCCTAAAAGGGAGAGAAGCCAGACATAAGAGGACAAACACACGAGAAGAGACAGAAAAGGAGAGAGATCTCTAGCTAAGAACGAGTCGAAGAGCATGAGCTTGATGGTGGAGAAAGAATATGATAAGCCTCGTCAAGGTCGTGACAAAGAGGGAGATCTATGAGAGTAGCAAAGAATGGGACTTAAGCAGAAGTCTGTGAGCTTGATGCTGAGAAAGCATCTAATAAACCTCGCAGAAGATGTGAAATAGAAAGGATCGATGAGAAGTGGCATAAACTCCCCGGTGATATCATGTCTTGGCACGAGGGTGGCTAGAGTGCTAAGAATGAATTCCTATGAGCCTATGATTGGGTGGAAGGACAAACACCCACAGAGAATTAGTTGGCCACCACCTGTAATAGATAAGTAATCTTATATCATGTGTGTTTAAGTGGTAACTGTGAATTAAGGTTGAATATTCTATGAATGTCTCAGGGATGTGCATGCTTGCTTAGTGATTATACTGTATCCCTTTAATTCTACTTGATTGTATATTTAAGCAAGTAAGGAATTCTTTGGCCTGTACACATAAATGACTAAGCCCTATGGTGGCTCAAGTTAAAATAAATGAACTATGAGTTCGTCGACCTTGGGCACAGTTTCACATGTGCATGTTGATACTCCTAGTCATTTTGAGTCTCCTGGAGGAAGGAGTCTATTAAGATCAGGAGAGGTATTGCATGTATGCACTGAGTCTATGCAAGGTGGGTAGAGACTAAGAACCTCTTTATTTATAGAGTTGATAGATGAGGGAAAGAGGTGCACGAAGGATTTCTCTAAGCGTTAAGTTCAGGGGAAGTAGCACAAAATACTTAAGTACTTAAGGAGTTGGCAAAGCTCAGGTAAGATAGTGATATTTAAGTCCTGAAAGGAGAGATCCTTTCATTTGGAATATCAATGGATGAGATTAGTTCGAGAGAAGTTGAAGTTCTTCATGATCGTCAGATCTGGAGAAAGAATGCAGGTGTTAACCCTTATAACCCTTCGGACTTCATGGGTCTAATGAATCAAGCATATTCGTTGCACAGGAGTTGAAACCCCTGAAGTCCCGAAGTTAATCTGGGTCGTAGATCTAAGGATGCCCGGGATCTATCCCAACTATCATATCTATGATATAGTCAGTTCGACGTTGACCACTTCGGGAGGACAGAGGTTTGGTAGCACCAAAACTCTAGAAGTCTAGAAATTGATGTGGACCGTGGATCTAAGGATCCTTCAAGATCCCTCATGATCGTTCGATCGTGGAAACACGAGTATCAATGTCAAGATCCTTTGCGAGCCCATGCGTCAAGTGACGGAGTTTCCAGGTGTCCCTCTCGGAGTGGCACATACTGGGATCCAAAGGACCCTTGAACAAAAGTTACAAGCCGAAGACTCGAAGGATATTTGAGTCGTCCAAGCCAAAGGGACAGGGTTCATCAGATTCTGCACTTCGAGTGAAATCACTCTAGGAGATAAGGGGATGTGTCAAACAAGAACTCCCGAAGGCCGTAGAGTCGGAGTTCATCTGAGTCATTCGTCAGCTGAGGACAGGTGTCAATAGATCTTCCATTTCGGGAGATAGCCACTTCGGAGGAAAGTGGGGTCACGAAAGTTGAGAACTCCCGAAGTAAATTGTGATCATTGATTTGAGGGAGACACGCTTTGAAAGATCGTCGACTTTGGTTGAAATCACTCCGAAAGAAAGAGAGTGGGGAGAAGTTGAAACTCCCGAAGCCCGAAGAGTTGAAGTAATTTATAGTCCTCGATCTGCAGGAGACACACGTTAGTAGATCATGTACTTCAGAAACGGGGAGAAAGGAAGGACTCCTGAAGTGGATCCCCACCATTGAATGAGCTGGATGCGTGGCACACGATCCTTAACTTTGGAAGAAAACACTTCAGGAGAAAAGGTGGTGTGAGCATCCAGGATTCCCGAACGCCGAAGTCTCGAAGTGGATCTGAGTCGTTGATTTAGATGGACGCGTGGTGCTCGATCTGTAACTCTGGGTATGGAGTACTTCGGAGGAAAAAAAGGTGTAGGAATGTTTGAAACTTCCGAACGTCGAATTCCCGAAGTAAATCAGGGTCATCGAAATCCATGAAGACACACGGCATTGGATCGTGAACTTCAAAGGTTTGCCACTCCAGAGGATTCTCGTGGTGGTCATCTTGGCACCTGTTGTCTTGGCGTCTAGTGATATCCCATGGTCATATATAAGTATAGGGGGATGAAAGAACCCAAAGAACTTGGGAGAGGATATATGATTTCTCTGAGCTTGTCTCAGACCATGGAGATTGTGGCTGGAGAGCTCTGGAAGATCAGAATGAAATAGAGACCCCAAATGAGGGTATTGATTCTCCTAAGAAGAGAGAAAATTTTGATTCTCCATTGTGGGTGTGTTACACACATAGAATGCACAACGCAGTCTCACCCGAGATGGTTTATGGGTGACTACAGGACACAGATGTCTGCAGTAATGGAAGGGATTGGGGGATGTTCTTTATTACTTCTTATTTCTATTTAACCATGCATTTGATTAAAACATTCATCAGATCCATTCATTCATTCATTCATTTTCATATTTATTCTAGTACGAGCTCTAAATAAATCATCCATTCATTTGCACCGGATTTCCACAAATCTCGTCGCACGCACTGGTTTTCCTCAAAATGTGGTACGCTCTCTTTCTTGGTTTGATCTGCCTCATTTTCTATGGTTTTCTCCAAACATGTCTGCTCCAACAGGCCCCCAACACTAACATGCGGCTCATCCCGAGCCACTTCTCATTATCGCACCTTCTGCACCACTACCTCCAATGCATGGAACTTCTTTCCTAATTCTGATGTTTTCTCTTTAGCCTCTGTGATCTTTCCTACTAATGTCTCCAAACCCTTCACTGTTATGTGCTCTTTCAACACTTCTCTTCTTCTTACTAGTACATGTTCCCATCTTCCCTTCTCTATTTGGAGATTTTCTATCATTCCTTCGATTTGTTGCTGAAATGGATCCAACTAAGCCCGACTTGATTGTTTCCCCTGTTGCACAGTATTTACCTCTTCCTGCAAGTTTTTCAGCTCATGTGTGGCCTTCATTCTTAGGGATATGTCCATCATATTTTTCCTCTTCTTCAAGTCCTGAACTTCCACATTCATTTTTTCCTCTCTTTGCTCCAGTTGCTAGATTTTTTCATCCTCTTATAGGCTCGTTCAAATATGTGCAGTCTTGTTATACAATTTTGCCACTTCTTAAACCTACTGCGTTATAATCTCTATGTGTGTAGTATCCTTTTTTTCTCTCTTCTCCCGTACTTCTAGAGGTTTTCTTAAAGTTAAATTCTATGTTAAGTCTGCTATCTCTTGTTTGTATCTCTCCATGGTCTATGCAATTTGATGTATCTTCTATTCTGCTGTAACTTCATGTGCCTGTGCACAGTCTGGTATGTTCCTGTATACCTCTATAATCTTATTCTCTAAATTATCCATGCGTTGCTTCTCCTCTTCCTTTTCCAATGTGATCTGATCACATGTCACTTACAAAATCTCCTTCACCTCGCGGTCGAGTGCTAGGTTGATGGAATCCACCCTAGATCTAGAATTTACTTCTTGCATTACACTTGCTTGTAGTCCATATAGTGTCTTCGTATGTATGTTCACCATAACCAACTCCATATGTTCCACGACTGTTACTGGTCTCTGTTTTGTGTTTTCATCCATCTCCAACATTTCTTGTGTGACTTTGAATCTGTCACTACTCACTACTATTGTCTTCATGGTATCTTCTTGTTATTTTTGTGTTGATGCTTCCTATGCTTGTTCTTTTTGCTGCGTTGTTGGATGATGCGATGTATTTAGTTGCAGTCTCTGTAAGGTGTCATGTACTTCTACTAATTTTTCCATGATTTCTTCCCTTTATGCCTTTGTTGTGTGTACTTTGTTGTGTGTACTACATCCTCTCCTCTATCTTGGACTTTGTCTACGACCAACTCGACATTGTCCTCTGTAATAGTGATGGTTGGAGGATTCTTATGATACTTCATCTTTTTTCTTATTTCTGCCTCCTATGTTCCCATTCTCTTCTCTGTTGGGGTTAAGGTCTACACCTCAATTTTCTTCTTTGTTGCTTCCCAATATTTTACTTCCTTCAGATGAGAGCTATCTGCCTTTTCTCCATGCCCTTTTACTATTTTCCTTGACACTGTATCTTTATTTCTTGGCTTCTTATTTGTTGTGTTGCTTCCTAAATCTTGGCCGCGCTATGCAACCTTCCTTGTATTATCTGTTGGAATGATTGTCTTCCTTAATGTTCCTGCTTCTGCTGGCTCCTTAGGCTTTGTTCCTTTCTTTTATGTTGTTGGAACCTTCCACTACATAGGATATTCTTTCACAATCCAGTCCACTTCTTCGTGTGATGTATAATATCTCATTTCCAACCACTTATTCTTTGGGTCCCTTGTGGCCTAAATCCACAAATGATGTCTTGAAGCCTTGAAATTATCAATCCCTTCATTTCCTTGAACCACTTCAACTGGGATCTTCCGGACAATGGTTGTCTTTTGTTGCATATCCTCCAAGAACATGGAAAATACTACATTCTTGTCCTTATTTTTCTTGGGGTCCTTTGCCTGCCACAAAGTTTCATAGCGTGTTGCATAAAATTTCCCCTTCCTGTCTAGAAAAGATAAAATCTTGGGCTCCTACCAGCCCACCAATACTATCAATATTAGCAACAAGGAGTAATGGAATTTTGTTCCATTATCCTATGCATCTCTGCAATCTATCAGAAATTGGTTCAACAAGTATGGTGCCTAGATGAAAACTACACCATGTGTACATGGTGCGACTCTTGCTATAACTCCTGTTATGGATTCTTCCTTTATGTACTTTCTCAAAATTTTGCAAGCCATCAGCTTTGTAGCAAACTTGGTTGCATGGTAGTTAATATCCTTGATGATTAGTTTTTATAGCAAGATTTGCCTCACCCTATGCAATCTTGCACAGAAGGCCTTTTCCCATTTCCCCATGCAGACTTATCATCCTTGTTTGTAAATCTCAAAGTTAAAAATACATATTTTTCTACATGTACGCATCTTTCTTACTATACAACATGTGTATATGCAGGTTTCACCACTATAGCCTGTGTACATCGAGATTTGTGCCAAAAAATGAAAATTAATGTTGGGTTTTCATGTCATGACAAGATATATATGATCCTTAGCCTTCTATATACTGGAAACGTTCCAACTCGGACCTTCAATTCGACTTGAAGGCTATAAATGGGCCAATTATGAGCTATGGAAAAGAGGAGAAAGAATTCAACTTTGAGAGCAAAGTTACTCTGGAGAAATCATTTACTTCATATTGAGTCTGCATCCCTTTGTCCTTTAAGTCTGAACACAATGTTCATCCCCCAATTTCTTCCCTTATTGATTGAGAACCTCATTGTTTCTCTTCTATGAGCTTGCATTTGGTGGAGGATTGAAGTGGTGGAGGCCCAACTGGAAGGAACTTAGTTCTTGGTTCCGAACCATGCCAACACAGAAGTCTGTAACATTTTCACTTATGTTGATCATATATTAATAGAAATACTCTCTTCCCATCCAATTGATATCTTGCAAATATTTGAATTATTATTCCATGGGTGTATTTGTCATGTTTATTAATGGACTATGCTATTGAATGTGCTAACATCATTTATTATCACCGTATGATTTCTTTTCCTGGTTTTTGAGGACTAGTTGCAGTTATATTGCTTTGGGTCAAGTGATCAACGGTGGACTTCATCGAATGTCTGGACGAGGTAGACCTTTTATCTTGTCTTGCTAGAATATTTGTTTACATAGCATACTTGAGAATATAGTTGATTTCTGCAGTCATTTCTGTCTGTTGTGGTTTTCCCTAGCCATAGAGAGATTTTCCTCGTAACATAATTGGTGACCATACTGGGGATTGAATCTTCTTTCTTAGGGTTTGGAGTAATTTTCTCCTTAGATTTCTCTTGTTCCTATTGTGTTTCTTTTCGTATCATTGCTTGACAACCTCTGTTCACTCTGGGTCTAATTTTTTCAGCCTTCTCCCTTGCCTGGATTTGTTTTTGAAACATATACATAGTTTTTGGCTTGATAGTTGCGTATATATGTACGATGTCCATCTACAGGTTGCGTACATACACTTTGTTTCCTTGAACAATCATGTACATCAACTTTCTTTGCTTGTTTGTTGGGTTTGGTGGTTGATGGGTGGGATTTGATGTTTGATGAGTCTTCTTAGGTCTATGTAGTGATTATTGAGTGCCTGTGGGATGACAGGAAACCTGTCTTTGGTTGAATTTTTGGGCTGAGTCTTTCTCATCACCTTTTCATTTTGATTGTCCTTATACATTGGGTTTGGTGTTTCGCTCCTTGGTATTCTTCTTGAGTTATCTCTTTCTATACACAGTAGATTTTTATATATCAAGATGTTGTTTAGTCCATGCATTTCCATTTCTCTTATATTGAAAATACAAAAATATTAGGCATTTTGCATTGCTTGGCATTTTTTGATATTTTGAGTATTTGTCATTAGCTTAGTGCATGTAAAGAAAGATTGCATTTTTACTTCAGAATTGCAGTGTTGAAATTGAAAATTGCATTTGTTTTAAGAAGCATATCATTCATTGAAAATTGAAGTTAGGACTTTGCATTATATTCATATTTATTTTTCTTGTTGAGTCATAACATCATGATTTTCACTACCATACATTTTTGAGTAATCACGACCACTAAAATTAACGTTATAATTTAAAATTGATTAGTCACGATTTTATTTTCTAGGGTGCACAAACTAGCATAGGATTTAGTGCCATGCAATAGGATTTTGTGAGTAAACTTCTCCAAGGAAATTAAATCAACATATGTGTCTGACAAAGGGAGTGGAGAAATCCATTGTATAATTGGTAATATCAGGAGTCTCTGCTCACACCGTAGTTAATCACAAGGTCGTGCGAGGTTGGTTAAATGGGTATCCCCTCGCTGATACCTTCTTAGCGCCAGAGATAATTTTGGGGATCTATTCGTATCTGGGGATCTTTCTAGCGCCTTTACCTCCGTGAGAGGTGGTAATTTCAAGGTTTTGGGCTTTGTTACCTTGCCCATACGGTGGACCTAACTTACCTTGCCCATACAGTGGACCTAACTTACGAATGCTCGCATGTGGCTTATCCAAATTGGTATAAAAAATATATATATTAATATTTAAATCTAGGTTATGTCTAAAAGTGGATTATCCAAATTCCAAGTCAAGTGTTTTGTGAAACCATGTGTAAACTCGACCACATGCTCTTGTTTTGACTTCTTGCACTAGGTATTTTTATAAAACAATATTGGGCTAGTTATCCCAATCTTCAATCATATAGCCAAGGGCTATGACTATCCAACCAAGTCACATGGTAGTCCCAGTGCCAAACCACCAAGGAGGAGGGGATCAACTCCCGTGCACTACAACTCAAAGTGCCTTTTGAGCACTTAGCATTATAAAGGTATCATTTTCTATTTCTCTTGCAATGTGTGGGATATATCCATTGCATAAGAAATGGAATCGTCATTCATTTGCAGGTCCAGATGGCCAACACAGATGCCAAGCAAGGTCACAAAAGAGACTCAGTTTGGAGTCAAACTTCCAAGTGTCAAGTGTCCCTTGGGTTTCTTTTCGTTGAATTTTATGTTCAAAGAATTTTCACTGCTATTTGGAGGGATATTTAAGCACGTGGTTCTCCCTCCCAAAACTGCTAAATTTCTTCCCAAGAACCAACTTCTCAATGCGTAAGAGAGATATTCCCATGTCAGGATCGATTGCTCAATTACTAGCAAATGACAGGTGTTCATAGCACCCAACTATAAAATAGATGTATCATCGTCAAAGCACCAAGTGCAGAGATGTGTTTGCAATATATTTGTAGGTTTTGAAATGGATTTTAATCTGCGCCAAGTGTTGACAAGTAGAATTAATATTGGCATATACATA
The DNA here is from genome assembly GCA_009831015.1 of Picea engelmannii. NCBI lineage: Eukaryota > Viridiplantae > Streptophyta > Pinopsida > Pinales > Pinaceae > Picea > Picea engelmannii. Next base: position 255,561 of record ML799177.1, read on the forward strand.
TTTGGAGTAAAATCCATCATCAGGTCTCATAAACAGTGAATACAAGTTGTTAATAGTTGAAAAGATCTTAATGAGCAAATTCAGATAAAAGAGGTTGTTGATGTTCCTCAAGAACAACTTCCCATTGTTCTTGCAAGGACTAGCTCCAAGAGAAGGAGACTCGATCACCTGCACATGAGAGGATCATATGTTGATTTCAAGTATGCAAGGAAGCAAAGGGAGAACTAAGGGGATTGATTTGAAAATTGTGAGTTCCCTAATCCGTATGCAATGAGAGATTGCGGGCATCAATAATGTATTCTTGAGAAACATTACTAGCTCTTGAGGTTCACCAATGACTTCTAGAACCTATTCTCAGGGACTGGGCGAATCTCAAATGTTTCATATTGGACCACAGCTAGGAGATATAGAAAAAGTTGAAGCATTTTGTCATATATTTAGAGTCATTGAGCAACTTCACACCTCTATAATGAATAATTTATGCATCCCCATCACAGGAGAATGCACAGTCACTTATTTATCATACTTGGATAATTTTACATTAGCAGGAGGTTCATAGTTTATTTTCAGGTTTTAAGATCAATTTTAGTGAGAAAAAAGTAAATTGTCATGTACAAGAAAGTTTACAGCGAATCCTATAGAGGCGCTGCAAACCTGTTGAAATTGAAACAATTTGCAGTGTAGTTGCTGCGAACTCTAACAGTCTGACAAATTTGAGCTTTGGAGGGCTATCAGTTGTCAAAGGAGTTTCCAGTGAATGTATAAATGGGGTTGTGCAATAGAGAATCAACTTTACGATCAATATATTGAAGCATTATGGATGGTTTGAAGATGGTTTATAACTGTTTTTCAGCGAGGGTGAAACAAATGTTTTGCAGCACTAGGGCCCATAATTGAACTAGGGATGCTACAAAAGTTCTTGATTTTTCTCAAGCTCGGCCTATACATAAAATTTGTCCCTCACATGGATGAATCAAAATCAAGGCAGTGTGGAACCATTAAATGAAGATAAATTATCATTTACATGTGTTGTCTATCTTTCAAATGGATAAAGGAATCTTAGTAAAAATTGAATCCTAAAAAGTAGGATAGCAGTGTTACACATTATTTTCGTCATCCCTATGATCGTTAATGATGTAAACCTATTTGTTGCCTTCAGAGGGGTCACAGTGGCCTAAGTTCCTAAAGAGAGAAGGGAGAAGAACTTCTCCTGAGAAAAGAAATTGCTTTTTCCTATGTAAAAACCTTATAAAAAGGGAAGTTCGCAGGTTGCTATATAGGCAGGGTGCGAGAATGACCCATTCTTGCAGGTTTCTCTATAGCCAGGGTGCGAGGTGTTCGCAGGTTGCTATATAGGCAGGGTGCGAGAATGACCCATTCTCGCAGGTTGCACTATAGCCAGGGTGCGAGAATTCCAGCACGTGGGAAAAATGAGCGTTTTCGCGAATCTTCTAGAAGGAGAAGCTTCTATGGTGAGGTGGCATCCGAATGGTTTGGATCTTACTCGCTTTCATGATTTAGTGGGATCATCCTAGCCTCCTGACCTTATCTTCTTCAACTTATAAAAGGAGAGGAATTCTCATGGAGAAAGTTAGATTGGATGAGCTTTTGTTAGCTTGAGTTTGGGTTAGCTTTGTTGGTTTGGCTTTGAGATTTGCTTTGTCAAGATAGATTGTGAGTAGCTATCAGATCTATGATCCCAAAATCTTTGGAGAAAGAAGTGTGTGGGGAACGAAGGATAGTTGGAAGGGATCTTACGACATCAAGGCAATGGTTGTAATCTCTCTTTTACATTTAATATGATACAGTAATATGATTCTTTCCTATAAAGCTTGTTGTGTTTTATTGTATGATTCCTTGATCACATACATAGGTTTTTATTGAGTTTATGCTATCACTATCACTTTGGTTGGTTTGTGTTGTTTTGATCTTGACTGCACAAGAGCATTGGAACGAAGCGGGAGCAACAAAGACTATAGGAAGCGATCATAAGGTATGTCCATGATTATTGCCTCTTTAGTTAGTAATTTCAATACTTAAACTTAAGGAAAGCGTCATATTCTGTCATGTTTTGTTCTAGATCCAGGTGGATATAGGGAGATCAGTTTGTGTTCACACTTACGGATTTATCCAATAACAAGGAGTTACACCTGTCACTACCTTTTTGTAACCTCTTCCTAAAAGTTAGAGACCAGTTGGTATGAGTCAACATCTTTGTAGCAATTTACTATTTTTAGAAGAAGGAGATAAGGCTCGAATCTGGAGCCGATAATGTAAGAGGTTCTATAAATAAGCAAAGAAAGAATTGAAAAAGGTCCAGTTCTAGACTTGAGACGGGTTTTAGGAGTAGGAGAAACTATGTTCCTAGTTGTATGCACGAGGGCTTGTGTTGTAACCATATCTACCATTGAAGATTCATGAAATTTGTTTATCAGATGTTTTGTTTCTTTGTTATCATATTTACCTTATCTTCTTGCTTCAATAGATTGCAGTCTATGAGGATCATAGCTTCCCATGATTGATGGATCCATGAGCAGTAGGGGATCTGTTGTAGCTTGCCTATTAATCATTGTTTATTGTTCATGCACTCTTTAATATGTTTGCAGAAAGGATATCTGTATGATGGATATTCATTCTTTTGATATATCATCCATTCTTTTACCGACCATTGCATAAGCCTTTGTCTGGTAGGAAGCTTGATTGACTTTTATCTGTAGGATGTTATGAATCCATGCCCAATGGAACGCCTCTAGAGAAAGTCTACTTCCCTCTCTCTCTTTCTCTTTCTTACTAATCCACTCAAGAATAAACTTATTTTAATCATTCAATTATAAATTATGATGGGTATTAAGATTACATCTACAATAGTCTAGGTGTGACTTTTAATGCTAACATTTTTGGTGTCGGTGTCGGGGACAAAGTTCAAGATTTTCCCGGTGATAAATGACAAAGATTGTCACCAACACTTGATGGTGAACAAGCGATGGTGACATAGAAAATACTACATCATTCACCTGGCGACTCCGATCACGATTGAATCAAATTTGAAGACTCCATTGGAGAATGAACTCATTTGATAGATATATGGAAGGACATAGTAGGAATACCAGGTACTTAAGATTGTGTTTTCTCCAGGAAGTACTTTTCTGTTTAATCAATATCTCTTTGTCCTTTCCTAAGTTTTTCAAAAGAATATTTCTTTACTTGTTGCATTCAAATGAAGAAAATGGATATACATTTGTATATCCTTATTTAAGAATTATATACATACCTTTTTCTTGTACATATGATATTGGCCAAGGCATTTTTCCTAAATCATATAATTTTCATAATCACCATTGTGAGAAAAATGAAACCAAATCTAATCTTGTATATTTTGTCCTTAATACTGCACCTTCCAAGATTCAAGAGAGATACAAACCCTTAATATTGCCTTCTATCCTTCATGACTTTCCACCAAAACATTACAAATACCTTCCAAGATTAGATGGAGAGCTTGATAAACTTTCTATTGAAAAACACATGGAGACTTTTGAGCATATTACAAACCTTTTTGAGATAGAAAATCATGATCTTTTTATCATAATTTTTTCTCAATTATTACAAGGAAATGAAAAAACATGGTTTAGACATTTCCATCCATAGTCAATAAGCTCATGGGATGAATTGAGGGAAGCCTTCCATAGATTTTGGGGTGAGAGGAAACCATGGGATCTATTCCTTTCAAATTTTTATTCCATGAGGAGAATGAAATATGAAACCATCTCAAGTTTCAGTAGGAGGTTTTCTAGTCTTTACTATAAAATGCCCAAAGAGATCCAACCACCTAAAGGTACTGCCAAGTTATACTATTCAACAAATTTCCATCCAAACTTGTTTCTTCTTCTCTGGGAAAGGAGGCCTGTCACTTTGCAACAAATGTTTATTGATGCCCAAGAGGTTGAGGAAAATCTCAAAGCATGTGGAAAAATTTGAGACACTGTTGAGAGTGAGTATGAACAAAAAAAAGCTGATTTGAAACTAGATTTATTTCATTATGAGAGTAGTATCACAACAGATTATGATCAGATCTATGACTCACTAGTTTTTGTTCCAAATCTCCAAATTGTTGATAGTCAAGAGGTTTCTAATTTACCTATCTATGATGAGTATGAGAATGATTTTATAAAGAAACCAGTTGTAGGTCTTATATCGGAAAATGATTCTTTTTAGAAAATTAATGATAGTCTTCAACCTACATATCATAATTTCATAATTGCAAATAGAGAAAGTAATGATCCTACTGGAGGTTATTCTTTACTTTTGTTCTTTGCTTCTTTTGAGTTGTTGAGAAATGATTTTAAAGACACTAAAGAAGCACATAAGTTTGAGTTTTTGGAAAATCACATAGGGTTTCTAGAAGTGGATAATGAGATATGCCAACAACAACTTTTCCAAAACCCTTATGTTGAAAGTCAGGTGCCTTCTCTGGAAGATGAAGAGAGAAGTGAGGATAGTTACTCAAGGTTGTTTTCATGCTTCTCTTTTTTTGAGATTTCCAAAGAAACATATGAAAATAAAAAATTTGAAATTTCCTTCTTTGAAACCCTAGATGGTGGCCTGATTTATGATGATCATAATGAACAGATGCAAGAAAAAAGTGAAGAGGAGAAGATTGTCTCAAATGCTCATAAAAAACAAGGTTTTTCATTTATTAAAAGTTTAAACGTAGGTTTTCCAGCCAGTCAAGATCAAATTTGTGTTGAACAGTTGGAAGATGTTCCAATTGATGAATGCCCAAAATACATGAATTTTATTTTTGACATACATGATGAGGAAAGTGATCAGACTATTGCTAATGTTTTTGAGAAAGATCTTGAGATTGAAGATTTGGAACAAAGATAATCTTCTGTGAAGAAAGAGGCTGGTATGTTACTCTATGTCTGTGAGCAAGAAAATACTATAGATATAGGTTGTCACTTCTTTTTTATTGATCAAAAAGTGGTATTTACTCATGTTTTTCAAGATCCTTTTGCATTCTTGTTGCAAACATCAGAGAAAGAAATCTTGGGAGCTTTCCTAAATCCAGTCAGTGAATTTGGGTCTTCAAAAATGATGAATTTTGAAATTGGAATTGAATTTCAGTTTGAGTTGCCATCAAGTAGAGTCTTCACTTTTCTTTTGAGTAAAGACATGTAAGAAATTCGAATAGTAGATAAGATATTTGCATGGTTGCATTGAATTTTTGACTTCACTTGATCATGCAACTCAGGGATTAGTTTAGGGTAGGTAGGTGTGCAAATAATCTCATGTTTGAGCATAGTTTTTAGCAGTGTTTTATTTTCAATTTACAGGTTTGGGAGCATCCCAATGGACTATGCATGTGGTTCTCCCTCCCGAAACTGCTAAATTTGGAGAGATTTACAGGCATGTGGTTCTCCCTCCCGAAACTGCTAAATTGCTTCCCAAAACCAAATTCTCAATGTGCAGGGAATATATTCCCATGTCAGGATCAATTTCACAATTACTAGCAAATGACAAGTATTTATAGTGCCTAGCTATCAAATAGATATATCATTGTCAAAGAACCAAGTGCAGAGATGTGTTTGCGATATATTTGGAGGTGTCAAAATGTATTTTAATCTGCACCAAGTGCTGACAAGAAGAATTAAGATTGTCATATACAGATTTGGAGTAAAATCCACCATCAAGTCTCATAAAAAGTGAAGACATGTTGTTAACAGTTAAAAATCTCTTAATGAGCAGATTCATATAAAAGAAGTCATCGACGTTGTTCCTCAAGAAGAACTTGCCATTTTTCTTGCAAGGAATAGCTCCAAGAGAAGGAGACTCGATCGCCTGCACATGATAGGACCATATTCTAAGTTCAAGTATGCAAGGAATCAAAGGGAGCACTAAGGGGATCAATTCAAAAATTGTGAGTTCCCTAATCCAAGCCATGGATGCAATGAGAGATTGTGGGAATCAATAATGTATTATTGAGCAACATTACTAGCTCTTGAGCTTCACCAATGACTACTAGAACCTATTCTCAAGGACTGAGTGAATCTCAAATGTTTTGGATTGGACAATTTCCAGGAGATATCGCAGAAATTGAAGCATTTTTTCATATATTCAGAGTGGCTAAGCAACTTCACACCTTTATAATGAATAATTTCTGCAGCCCCGTCACAGGAAAATGCATAGTCACTTATTTATGAGACTTGGATAATTTTACATTAGCAAGAGGTTTAGAGTTTATTTGCAAGTTTTGACATTAGTTGTAGTGAGAAGAAAGTAAATTTTCATGTACAGGAAAGTTCGCAGCAAATCCTGCAAAGGCATTGTGAACTTGCTGAAATTGAAATAATTTGCAGGGCAGTTGCTGCAAACTCTAATAGTCTGACAAATTTGAGCTTTGGAGGGATGCCAGCTGTTAAAGGAGTTTCCAGTGAACATATAAATGGGGCATGAAGCAGAGAATAAAATTTATGATCAATATATTGAAGCAATGTGAAAACTATAAGAGAGGGTTAATTATATCAAATAACCCCAAATTTCCCTTTGATGAGGATAATAAACCTCCTTCGGATCCCAAGGAAAGAAATCAGTTAATGAATAAAGGACCGTTGTTTGAACCATCAACCAACCCCATGAATGGAAGCATGTTATATCTAAAGAATGCCAGCCCAAAGTACCACAGGGTCCTGCAGACCCAGACTGACTTGAGTTTCCTTTTGACAGAAGGAACACGATAGGTGGAGAACCTTCCTAAAAGGGAGAGAATCCAGACAAAAGAGGACACACACACAGGAAGAGACTGTTGAAGGAAAATATTCCTACAGATAGGTAGATATCCTCAAAGAGCTAGACTCTTAACTCTAAGACAAAAAGTTCTTATCATGGTCACTAACTTCCTTTCAGATCTATACAAACTAATGCATGAGGAGGAAGGAGAAAAGAAGTACCTTTTACCAGTGTTTGTCCCTGCACACTCCGAGTTGAGCTCCAATCTTTCACTCTTCGATCAGCCCTGTATACAAACAAAGTACGACCACTTCCTACTCTATCAAGATTAGTCCGAAATAGATCTATCTACTAAAGAGACAAATTCATGTGAGATTGAACACAAATTAGAAAGAAACATGCCAAGAAAATTATATTAATGAGGAAAAAACATTGCTTACAACCCTAGATGGAATGCGATAGTTTCGTCAAGTCCTCCTTGTCTACCCCTTGCTCAAAATATCCACAATCTAAATGATGATAGCTTCACCGATTGCTCCCTATGAGATCATAGGTCTCTTGCCTCCAAAATATCTCTGTTCCAACACCACATATAAGATCATAAGTTTGGTGTGATTATCCTTTTTCCTGTCCCCTTTCACCATTAGAAATCTTGCTTATATAGCCTTGGAGAGGCTCAACAACTTGAGATATCCTTGGGGAAGGTGAGGATTTTCCTCCTTCAGTTGAGGATATGCCCTAAAATCATGGTTGGACTAGGGATTCAATATCAAATGCCTTCTAATATGATCCAGGTGGATATCGGTGGCCACCCACCTTTTCCAAATGGCTCAAAACGACTTTCTGGCAATTTTGGCAATTTACTATTTTTAGTAGGTTTTAACTTCTGGGGCCATTTTGAGGGCCTAAATGAAGGTTTTTAGAGATAGAGGTTCTCAATTATAGTTGAAGGCATGATTTATCCCCCAAAATGAATCTCCTCGATGATACCTTTCCAACGACCTATCACACGCCTAAACCGGAGATCGTATGCAAAAGTTACGACCCCGAGAAGTTGATGCACTAACTTATCCAAATAGGGCCCACATGACTTTTGGCGCTTCATCTCCTAGGGTTAGGTTTTTGGATGACTAGGAATTTTGGCATTCTCTTTTATTGTAAAAGGGCCTTCAGAGCCTCATTGTAATCATCTTCTTGCGAATGCGAGTAGCCGTCACATCTCTTCTCAGAGATAAGCTGCCATCATTCTAGCGAGTCTTTCACTCTGTATTTTTACAATCTCTGTACATTTATTTGATTAATAGAAATAGTGTATTACTATATATATGTGTTTATGGTTGCATCTCTGATACTTTTTTGTTATACTATTGAATATCTGCAATATCTCTATGCATTTCTTTATTATATCTCCGCTCTCATTTCGTGCCCAAAATAATCTGGATCAGTGGTATCATAGCAGGCTGTTGTTGATCATTTTTTCAGTGCATGTCCCCGACGAGGTCTGAGTATAGAAATTTCGGTCTCGATCTTGTCTCTCTTGAAGACAATTTCTCTTGCACACCCAAGAAACCCTCAATGGCAGAAGAAAAGAAAAACGACGGAGCAGACGATCCTATCAATCTGTTGCTTGAGCAGGCTCTCACGTGACAGAGGGACGAAATGATGGAGAATTTTTCCCACATCCTTCAACGCCTACCGATAACATCAGGCGCATCTTCATCAAGCGGCCATTTTGGAGGAACCTCACCTTTCAAGGTACAAGTTAATTTTTATATTCCTGTATTTGAAGGACAGATAGATGAAGAAGTCCTAGAAAAATGGTTAACTCTGCTAGAAGGTTATTTCTCTATTCACAATTTTTCCGACAAAGAAAAGATCACCTTTGCACTCCTTAAATCTGTCCCTCATGTCAAACATTCGTGCGAAGCTTATTGGGAGAAAAGTTCCACAGAGGAGTCTGGAATATATGGGGTCGATCCCACTTGGTATTTTTTTGTGGATGCGGTAAAAGAATAGTATTACCCTATTGGCAACTATGAGGACCAGTACATGAGATGGACCACACTGCGGCAAGAGAGGGGCCAAGTAGTTTCAGAGTTCACAAATACCTTCCATACCTTGCACACCAAGCTGGGTATCAAAGACTCTGAGCAACATTTGGTTCTGAAATACCGTGGGGCTCTACATAGATACATCCAAACTGAAATGGATTTTTTGGACATCTCATCACTCGATGTTGCTTATCGATATGCTGTTAAAATTGAGCAGAAATTTAAGCACCAGAACAAGCAGTAATTTGGGTCTGCAAATCCGCAACAACCAAAGTATGACAAAGACGGCCCGAACAAACAGTCTCACGAAAACCAGTCCAAGACATAGGAAAAGAAGGGCCACAGGAAGACAAAGAAGGACATCGGAAAATGGTGCGAGTTCCACAAAATCCCCTGGCACAACACCGATGAATGTCGCTCAAAACAGTCATTGGTGGACGAGATCAAAGACAAGGAGCCGAACCCTGATTCAGAATCTGATTCTGAAAATACTGGTAAAAGACAGATTATCGACGTAGACCCCACTGTTATTGTCATGACTGCAACAATTCAACCAAAAGAACCAACAGATCCAGAAGAGGGGGAGCGCCTTTTTCATTCACAGATGTGGGTGAAGGGGACCCCGCTACATTTTATTGTTGATAGTGGAAGCCAGAAGAACCTCATCTCAACAGAGGTCGTCAAACAGTTGGGATTGTCGACAACAACACCCGAGATCTCCGTGTCAGCCAGCAGTGTCGATTGTCATATGACATCCAACCCTTTAAGGATGAGGTATTATGTGATGTTGCCCCACTGGATGTCTGTGATTTTCTCTTGGGCCAACCATATATGTGTAAACGCCATGCTATCTATGAGTCTCGACCCTGTAGTGTCATTATTACACTTGGGGGTCATCTCTATAGGATACCAGAGGTAGTTCCAACTACTGCCCCACCTAAACAATGTTGCAAGGTAGTATCTCATACTACAAAATTCATCTTCTCCATAGTCTGTTCAAAGGGTGAACAGAAGGATACTGCAACCACCACAGCTTTAGCCCAAGCACCTTCTATCCAACAGAAGCATGTCGACAAGGTTGTAGAAAAGAACGAAGATTCCTTCTGCACACAGTCATCTAAAATAGCCAGACTGGTTAAAAAGGTTCAAACCTTCCAGCCAAAGGTTCGTGATAGCCTTCAACAAGCTAAGCAGCGCGACGTCTCCAGCAAGACAAGCAGCTCACCAAGATGTAGATTCAACAAATGTTTTTCCCTCTCCCCTGGGAACTCAACGCAATGGAGACCGTTTCTTCCTAAGGAGGGAGGATTGATCCAGGTGGATATCGGTGGCCACCCACCTTTTCCAAATGACTAAAAACGACTTTCTGGCAATTTTGGCAATTTACTATTTTTAGTAGGTTTTAACTTCTGGGGCCATTTTGAGGGCAAAATGAATGTTTTTCAAGATTTAGGTTCTCAATTATAGACGATTGATCCCCCAAAATTAATCTCATCGAATATACCTTTCCAACGATCTATCACACGCCTAAAACAGAGACTGTATGCAAAAGTTACGACCCCGAGAAGTTGATGCACCAACTTACCCAAACGGGGCCCACATGAATTTTGGCGCTTCATCTCCTAGGGTTAGGTTTTTGGATGTCTAGGACTTTTGGAATTCTCATTTATTGTAAAAGGGCCTTCAGAGCCTCATTGTAATCATCTTCTTGCGAATGCGAGTAGCCGTCACATCTCTTCTCAGAGATAAGCTTCCACCATTCTAGTGAGTCTTTCACTCTGTATTTTTACAGTCTCTGTACATTTATTTGATTAATATAAATCGTGTATTACTGTATATCTGTGTTTATGGTTGCATCTCTGATACATTTATGTTATATTATTGGATATATGCAATATCTCTATTCATTTCTTTATTATATCTCCGCTCTCATTTCGTGCCCAAAATAATCTGGATCATAAGAATGAAAATATCCTTCCCCCATTCATCTCAACAACTCGACTATTGCCTAAAATAGGTAGTGCTCCTCAAAAGGGCACTCAGAGTGCTATAACACTCCCTAGTAGGCTTTAGGGGAGTGTCAGCGCTCCTGAGGGTAGGAGTGCTCCTGCAGAAGGGCCAAAGAGATTTATAACGCTCCCAGACAGTGTAAGGGGGAGCGCCAGCACTCCCAGAAGAGGTATAGGGGAGCGCTCCCCTCCAAAAACTTAGTTTTTGAGGTGCTTTCAGATGGAAAAAGGTTTGTAAGCCTGCTGACTCATTTGTCCTCTTCCAAATCAAATGTTTGAGGTGTTTCAAGTGTCCTCCTCATGTCGTTATAGGCATGACATAGGCATCATGGCATCATGCTTTATTTGACACTTGCGACACTTGTGAGAAACATGTGACACTTGTGACCTTGTGAGCAAAATGTGACACTTGCGACCTTTGTAATGATGATACTTGCATCACTATCAAAGTGAGTATTTTTTATGTGTAACAGATTGCCCCCCAAAGTATGAAGTTAGAAGACAAGAACTGATAACTAAAATGATTTGTAGACTTTCAAGCAAGGGTATAGACGTAGAGAACATGACAAGAGATGTACACAAACATCCGACAAATATTATGACATGTTTCAAACCCAAGGCAGGCATACCTATGCTTGGGTGATCAAAACTTGCAAGATATGGTTGCCATAAAATACACTGCGGATCCATAATTGTATTGATAAAAAGGTATAGCCACTGAAAATACACTATGGATCTATACTCCCATGACCTAAACTAATCGTAGCCACGAAGAATACACAGTGGATCTACGAGATGACAAGACATAGCCACGACCAATACAAAGTGGATCTATGTAACAGTGTATGTATCATTTGTTCAAGAGAAGCTCCTTCACAACCTGGGCAAAGCATATATCAAAGTGATCACTCAACCCAGGGTCTTCTTACCGATCCTGATGTAGTACAAATCTGACCATGTGAATAGATGTTCTGATGTCGAACATGGCAGAAACCACTTGATTACCGGTTGATGATGTAAATCGTTAACAAGCATGAGGGAGATCACCATTAATGTCAATGATTCCCAAGGTACTCTAGTACATTCCAAATAATGTGAATGGATGAGCTGAATTTGAACATCGATGGAATCATCCAATCAGAGGTCAATGGTGTAAACCTGTTGTCGGACGTGAGGAGGCCTGCCATTGAGGCATGCAGGTCCCAAAGTACTAACTAGTTTCTAAGTCTGATTCCTGGATAATGTGTTGAAGTCGACAGGAATAGGCTCATCGAAGGAGGGCCTTGATGTATCCCCCATCAATGATGCGAAACGGACATAGAGATGTAATTGGTATATCAAATGAACATGGACTGACATGGGTATTGAGACAAGATATTTGTGATGGCTGACTCTCGAGGCGAATACTTCCCTTGAACACTAAGGCACAACAGTAGAAACATGACATGGACCAAAACTTGATGATGCAGTGGATGTTGTGACTTACGTCAGGTGACCCAAAGGAGTGAAAGAAACTCAAAGGATTGGCTCAGTGCAGAGGTTCAACGGATTATAATGCATGCAAAAAAAAAGTGTCGTGTTCAAGGGTGACTCTAAGAGTTACTTGGTAAAGGTCCTCAAAAAGAAACTGCTTGGCTTGGTTCTTTCAATTTTCTCCCATCCAGATAGACGAGTACCTCTTTTTAATTTAACAAGCTCGAGGAGGGTAACACATGCTCGATAAAACTCACCTTCGATAAGTTCCTCTTCCTTTGTTTAATGAACTGGAAGAAGTAAGGGTTCGATCCCATATGGGCCTGTCGATACTTTTTTAGTGAGTCCAAAGACAGAAAACTCAAAGGTTTTTCATGATTATAGAGTCTAGAAAAACGCTTAAAAGAGAACTCTCTCAGTTCCTTTTTCATAAAGTAGTCTGACGAGACCGAAAAAGAGATAAACTATTTCTCAATGGACGTTTTCTTCAAATACTTTAATGAGCATGAAGAGAACAAGTTCGCTCGGTAATATTTTCATGTTTATAGAGTCTAAAAAGAACTTAAAGGACACTCCATGGGGTTCCTTTTTCGTGTATCCATATAGGTCCGAAAAAGAGATAAAAATCTACTCGGATGCATTCTCATGTATTTATTGATACTGAGAGGGGGGTAAATTAGTATCAAGTACAATTTAAAAACATTTTCCAACTTATACTTAAACCATTCAATTATATCCAATGAGCAATGAACAATAGTATAAGAGTTACACCGATACACCACAATACACCATGCACAATATATATGAGAAATAATCAATAGTTTTTGTTTAAGGGAAGTAATGACTTCCAAAGGTAGCTACAGCTTCCAAATGTAAAGGGATAAAACTCCAAGAGGAAGATACAATCCTCCAATATCAAGAGATATTTGAACTCTCTATCCTTTCCCCTTCCTTCCACCCAAGAATATATGAGAGATAATAAAACTTTATTCAATTCTGGTCTGTTTAGAAGACCCAACTTGTATATCATGGCCCGCGCTCAATATTTAACATCTGATTCTGAAAATTGTACACAAGAAACTAAAGTCCATACTCTTTCCAATGGAAGTGGTCCCACTGAATTTGGAGTATATATGAAAAAATTATGACTATTTTACCCAGAACACCTGTTTTTTGACTAGTTTCAGGACTGGTCACAAACCCTATATTCCACAGAGTGTATCTCCATAATTATAGCGAATAAAGAGCTTAAATTTTACCAGAGGTACGTTGATATGTCTTCTCAATACCATAGCGATTTCACCATCTGAATCGTTCTAGAAAAAAAGTTATAGCAAAAATGGTAAGATGACCTGAAAATAACATACCTTAGAACACATCACCAAAAGACTTCATCCTCCCTTGAAATCCGG
>ML799177.1:281972-294335 GCA_009831015.1 Picea engelmannii
GTCACTTGGCCCCACTTTCCTTATTTTAGGGTTGGGTCCACTTCTAATTTCTCCATTAAAATTATTATTGAAATAATTTATTTTTTATTCACTTTGAATTATAATACACTCATCACTTCACTTTATTATTTACCCTTTAAAATCTCTTAAACCACTTTGATTACTTTAACCTTTTGGGGCTTCTAGATGAAATATGAGGGTCCTCCAACTTCGTAAGGACATAACTCTCAAACCATGAGGAGTTATGTGACGTTCTACATACCACTAAAAATGGAATGACATGTACTATCCATATAGAATAGTATTATCTGAAAATATATCATAGCTCATATCGTTACCCATCAAACAAACTTGGGTCCATTACCCAAACCTAGGGTCTCCAACTTCTCATGGCCATAACTCTATAACTGTGAGGAATTATGTGACATTCAACATACCACCAGAAATTACATGACAAGAACTATCCATCTAGGATATTTTTCCTGACAAATTCACTTTCCTTCATCTCATTATTCCACAATTGAGCATGGGTTCTCTTACTCCACAAAGTGTCTTCTCGTGAGGGCTTTCACCATAAGGGGACCACTTTGGAGTTCATCCATATTTACTTCTTATCAACCATGACAAAACAATAATGAGNATTGGGTCCATTACCCAAACCTTTATGCTACGGGTCTTTCTTCAAGGGTTGACATCAATGACAACCAACCTTAATCAACAGTGAGACACTATCAGATGTTGTCCATAAGTATCCTACTTATGACAAAGAAATGTAATCCATTGTGAAAGCCTACCACCGGTTGAGACATTAAATTCTTTGGAAGGAGACAATCATCCACACTGATCATAAGCCATTGTAGGTCATGCATACACAAGGAAAATTGCATAATGACTACCATCAAAAGTGGTCCACATACTTGCAGCAATTCCACCTCAACATCAAGTATAAAACATGAATCACCAATCGCGTCGTTGATTACCTCAGCAGACCAACAGTCGTGACACTCACCACAGTGCTAGACTCTTGCTACCATGAGACCTCTAGATGGCCCCAAGTCTATGAGACATACCCAGAGTTCACCACCACTTACCAAATGTTGGGTGCAAACGTAGTTGTCAATAATTTCCATCTTTAGGATGGGTTGTTGTGTTGTATGGGAAATATATGTGTTCCATCAAGTGAGCAAGTGAAGCTGATTTGGGAAGCCCACTATAGTCGGGTGGTAGGACACTTCAGTGTCAAAAAGATAGTGGTGATGCTACAGAAACATTTCTACTTGTCGAAACTTCGACAGGAGGTCAACAAGTATATCAGGTCCTACACTGTTTGCACTATTTCCAAACCGACCACTAAGAAACATGGCATGTACACCCCTCTTTATACTCTTAACAGGACATGGGAATCCATCTCAATGGACTACATGTCGGGCCTCCCATCCACCAAGTGAGGAAATGACTGTGTTTTTGTGGTTGTTGATCGCTTTTCTAAGATGGCGATTCTGGTTGCCTGTAAGAAGAACATCACAGTAGAGGCCACTGCCAAGCTCTTCTTTGAATGAGTCTGGGTACATTTTGGAATCCCACAAACCATTGTCTCATATCGGGACAGTCGATTTCTCATCACATTCTGGTCGAGCCTTTGGTCACTACTGGACACCCAATTCACCAAATCCACGACCTTCCACCCCCAAATATATGGCCAAATTGAGGTCTAAAATCAAATGATTGTGCATATCCTTTCCATGTATAATTCAAAGAACCCTCTCACATGGTATGAGAGCCTTCCCTATGTCCAACATAGCTAGAACCGAGCCCTACATAGCTCAACTGGCCATATCCCCTTTTAGGTGGGGTTGGGATTCCAGCCATTGGGTCCCATTGATGTTGCACTTCCCCTTGCGGTCACCTTGACCGACTCATCTCTTGCTCCAAATGAAGTTGACAAAGCCACCCAGTTCATTGAGTGGATCTAGCAGATCCACCAACAAGTTCAAGATATCCTACAGAAGTCCAATGACAAGTACAAGCAATGCCATGATCAACATTGGGTGCCACATAAGTTTCAGGTGGGCGATAAAGTTTGGTTGCACTTGTTGAAAGAACGCCTTACAGGACCCCATCGGAAGATTTTCCCACTCCGTTATGGGTCGTACACCATCACCAAGGCCGTGGGGGATAATTCTTTTGAGCTCAATATTCCTCCTTTCCTTGGCCTGCACCCAGTGTTCAACGTGGATCTCCTTCACCATTATTTCCCACTAATATTGGACACCTCAGAAGTAGTAAAACAAATGACACCAACATAGCTCAATCCCGACTGCATACATGTTGATGAGCAAAATTGACCGTTCGTCAACTGGAAGAGCGAGTCTGGTCCGGGGTTGTCTAAATAACCCAAGTTTTTTTCTGTAACTCATTCTGACGGGTTTAATGGCTACGTTAGCCAATCTAAGAATCCTAAAAGGAACGAATAAAAGAGAGAAATAACTAACTAATTACTAAATACACTATATATATGTACATATGTTCAAATGTAACTATAGTAGTTGTATTTAAGCAGAAGATATACAAGTCTCATTTATTTACATGATTCACAAGAATCAAGTTTTAATCGAAACTTACGAAAATCAATGTGAACAATGATTGCTTCTAGGAAGCAGATAAAGAAAGAACATAAAAATATTTATTGTTTTTCTTTTATAAATTTAAAGAATCTTGCAAAAAAAAGTTAATGAAACATGAACATGTGGATAGTCAAAACTTAACCATACATTCTAGTTTTAATGATATGTAAATGACAGAAAAATACAAAGAAGTTATCTTGTCAGTGAATTAGTGAGGTGTATCCAAGCATCTGCATGAGTGGTGAACATCCAACTGCCATGTCCAAGAGAGAAATCTGCAATGAACCTTATGACTGTTTTAAATAAATTCAGAACATGTATTGGCAGTTTAGGTTTTAATCATAGAAAAAGAAACACAAACATAAACCTATGATCTCATAATTATACATGATTACAACAAGATAAATATGGAAGCAATCTATGCATTTTATCATTCAATTTAAAACTCAAAGATAAATCCCATTATTTAAATCGAAGATATAATCACAACATTTGTATTTTGATGAAGTAAATGGTAGATGGTATTTATAATATAAACCTCCTACACATCACAGATCAATTAATCTAAAGATATCAGACCTGCACATGTAACAAAATTAAAAAAACATAAATAACAAAATTATAAACAAAATGCTAAAGCCAAAATGCATACATGTCATTCTATTAAGTTTTTGGAATCACTTGTCCATTCTGTAGTCCTAGAAGAAATGTTTTGGATAATAGACTTTAAAGATTGGAAAAATTAATACATAAATGATAATAATTAACCATGTATTGATAAAAAAGACTAAATCTATTTAAATCAATGTGTAATCAATTATTCAAAGAATATGAATATATTATAATGAAAACAAAACTATTTTACTTACAGGACAAAAGCCATTAAGCAACATGGAATTCCATACTCTTCTTTGAAAATATTTGTCCATTCTCCCAAAGATTCCAGCCATCCATTACTCCATTTGAAAAGAAATAAAAAAGTTTACAAAAGATATAATATACAAAAGACAAAGGATAAAAATATTCCTCTCCAATTCTTGGATCCCATTGGCTCTGATCTTT
This sequence comes from Picea engelmannii, assembly GCA_009831015.1. Classification (NCBI taxonomy): domain Eukaryota; kingdom Viridiplantae; phylum Streptophyta; class Pinopsida; order Pinales; family Pinaceae; genus Picea; species Picea engelmannii. The sequence goes on from ML799177.1 coordinate 285,659, forward strand.
CTCATATATTTATAAAATGAATGAACGGTCTAGGCGTCACTATTAATTTCTGCCACCTAAAATTTTCCTCTAAAAGAGACCCAAATATCTCTCCAATAGTGCCTTTGTTTGGGAAAATATCTATGAAAAAGGTAAATGGGTCCATTTTGGTTCTGGGTTTTCAACCGTTTCTTCAAATTATTCACGGTTTGGCTGCAATTAGTTTTGAAAAATCGTATGTCTGATATTGACGTTTCCAAATTTTATCTGTTGTTGCTCATAAAATTATTTGTAGCAATCCAAAATTATTTTTGGATCAATCATCTTGAACGTATTTGGATAATAAAATCAATCCATAATGAGATCCGTATCTAATATTTGATAATAAAAACCTGTGAAACAAAAAGAAACCTAGATTAATAACCTAAAAATTGTGAATAAAACAAAATCTAGAAAAATAAAAAATGAATTTAAACTAACTATAACTTATAAACAAACATTATTTATAATTTGTTTCTAAATATGATCTAGAAGCTTCAAGTTAATGGAGGAAAAATATTAATTTTAGTTTTTTACAAAATTAAACAAATGATAGATAATTCTTTGATTATTATTATTTTGAAATGAGATGCAAAATGAAAAAAGAATTTAATTAATTAATATCACCAAATGATTTCATGAAAATGAGAAACCAACCAAGATATTATTTGATGAAGTATTGAACCCATTATTCAAAATAATCAAACTTGCTAATGAGCAAAAGAAAGAACGCATAATCATAATTTAAACAAAAGTAAACAGTTGATAAAAATTAACGTTTTTTTTTAAATTGAGATTTCTATGCTCGTTTCTAAATTTTGACATATAATCTTGTAATGAATGTCTCATACTAAAGTGAATGTCTTAAGTTTGTCTCAAAGCAAGCCAAGGTATGGAACTATTTGAAAAGGTTGATTCTGTAGCTCATTATAATTATCAAGATTTTAATAGGGGCCCATTAAATTTTGTAAAAATATAGGGGGAGTTGTTGGGGCCCAACAAATGGCAACTTACTAGGTGAAGCGGTTATCTCTAATCTAGTAAGATTTTATCTCAGGAAGAAATAATAAGACTGATAAAATGATTTAAGCTGCCTGAAATAAATTCACTCTGAGACCATATGGTATTAGGATAAGCTCAATGTTATAACCAGACAATAGAATTTTCTTTGCAGGAGATTATAACTTGAAATAATTTCTTAATCAAAGAGTCATGATGTTTATAAAAGAACTTCAATACCGTTGATAGAGCCACTGCTTCCAGCAGGCGTCCATAGCCTCGACAGGGATGTCATTTAACCCACTCAAATTCTTTAATCCCATCTAATAGTTGTATCCACATGATGTATACTTCCATAAAAGCTAATTTAAAAACATATACTTACTACCTCTCGACCTGACATTGCTTCATTGCCAGCAGGCCTGTTCAGTACCTCAATGAAGTTGTCTTGGTATCATGTTTGCATTTACCCGTTGCCAGCGAGCCTGTTCAGTACCCTGACAAAGTTGTCTTGGTATCATGTGTGCATTTACCTGCTGCCAGCGAGCCTGTTCATTACCTCGACGGGTTTACACACACTTCCCACACATAAGTTCTTTCAACCCTCCTATGCCACTTTTAAAAAATAATACAATTATATATTCCTTGATGACAAAGAGAGTGGGGTGATACTGGAGGTTAATTGCAATACAGGTGAATAGTTTATTTATTTTCTTTCGAAACTGGAAGTTTTGTCATGGTTTAGAGATTTTAGATTTCCTTTAAGAAATCATCTAGAGAATGGGGGATCACTTAAAAGTGATTCCTTAAGAATATGGATGGCGTAAGAAGTTTAAATATCATCGTAATTCTCAAAGATTTAAACCATATCTCTGGTGTAATACTCTAGTAAAGACAATTTGAGGACAAAATGAAAGTGACAATTGACTTAAAAATCAATTGTCTGAGCTATATCTTGATATTAGGACCTCTTTGAACTATTTCAAATTGCTTGAAAAACACAAGTCTTAAAATAAATGCTTCCTTCGAAAATAGTTCTTTGATAAAAAATATATTGATTCAAAAAGAAAGATAAGAAGAAAACTCATTTAAAATAATCAAAGAAAACAAAAGCACACAACAAACCAAATCAAATTTTATTAATGGGATTCAAAATCAGAAGTACAAAAAATCAAAACAACAAAATAAAACTTTTCAGGAAACGATTTTGGTCAAGATAAACTTGAGCTTTTGGATCCACTCGCATCTCACTGTAAAATAAAGGAAGAACTAAATCATATAAAATATCATGTGCGAGCAAGTTCTTTTCTTAAGATAGTGATGCATAAGATGTTACTTTGACCAAGCATTATTATTAAAAATAAAAGAGACTAAAAATAGAAAAATCCTCATTAAGATGAGTGCAGTCCTACTCGTGGCACCTTGGGTTAGGGTTGAATTGATAGTTTAAATTTACTTATCTCTTTACTTTCCATTTAAAATTTTCATGATGATACTGCATTTTTGAAAAGAAATATTCAACGAAAAGAAGAGAGAAAAAGATTTAAAGTAGACTTCCCTGACAACATTCATATTATGGTTCTCTTGGTGTGTTTGCTTGTGTTCATAACTGCGTTATTACAAAAAGAAATATTGAGAAATAAAACTAAAAGAAAACCTACTCCTAAACCTACTCTAACTACTAAACATATCTAAAATACTAAGTGAAGTCATGCTTCCAATGTAGCCATCGGAGCATCTTCAATCCTGCAATGGAAACACGATAAAATATTAGTAACAAGAATGGTAGTATATCGAAAAATAACAAAAATATATCATACTTACATTTATCATCATTATTTAAAAACAAAGCAAGCATGACCTTACCATTCCCTTGAACATTCTTTTTCTATGAATCCTCCATCCATTCTGCAATCTGGTCGTGATACGGGTCACAATGGCATGGAAGAGTGTATGTAAGTTTGGAAAACTTGTCAATATTATGGGGACCTGACATAACCATCTGCCAAAGCCGAAATGCCCCATCCTCCTGACAATTCTCCAAGTGTTCATCAATTTCTTCACACGGAGGATCTAAAAAAATCATGTGATACTTACTTCCTAGATATTTAGGTAGAAACAAAGCAATCATGACTTTATCTTTATTATGAATATTTTTTAGATACGAATCTTCAAGCCATTCTGAGATCCTGTCATAAAAATTAGGATGAAAACTATAACTTTGATGAAATGAATATATCAATGGGGAACACATCATAAGAGGATTCATGACATCAGTTAGATTATTGGTTTGAACAATTCCTTTGATGAGATTGATCGTTTCAAAATGTGAAGCATAAACATTAAAATTCGAACTAATCAAAGAAAGAATACGCAATGTAGAATATTCGATCTCCATAAGGATGAGTGCATTGTATTTTTCAAAAATAAATTGTGTAAAATCATCTTGCAACATGTATTTTTCCCATGTGAGTGATGAAAGTGAAAGAGCATCAAATCTGATTTCATAAATGTTATGTTTGGAATTAATTTCACCAAATTTTGGCATATTGAAAATATTGGATTGTGATGGCAAAGAGTACGATATTGTGGGTAAAGTATCAAGTCCACCAAAATCTAATAAGATATCGGGATATAAAGAGTAAAAGGAATAAAAAATAATCACATGAAAAGAATCTCTTGAGCTATGATATTTAATAATGGTATTCTCAAGACATTCCTCTTCATTTTCATTAAAACATTCACTCCATTTTGGTGATAAATTCTTCAACATAATATGATCATCTAAATTTGCCTCCTGTACGATAGATAATTCAAAACTTTCATGGAAAACATCTGATCTTTCATTTTGATAAGGTACGATTTGTAGATGAGAGTTTACGATTACTTCTTCCAATTGTATATCTACATCTCTAATCAGTTTCATTGGAATGCTAGAATGCTTAAGATCATTTTCATCACCTAAGTTTTCTTCAATAACCGAATTTAAATACTGATTAGAGCAAGAGTTAGGAGAATGAGGACATTCGCCTTGAACCAACATCAAATCTCCTTCCACGATGGTCGAGGACTGAAAATACAATGATTCAGAGGAAAAACCAATTTGATTGTCAGTAAAAACATTTTCAATAGATTCTACCTCCCTTGCTTGTTCAACATTTTCAGATGGATCCCTCTCATCCCGTGAACACAATTCTTCTTGCAATTGAGTGATAGTTTTTGTAACTGCTTCATCATTTGCAATTGAATATGACTGGATGCAAGCATCATAGAGGAGATTTAATATAAATGACATGTCATCAAGATTATATTTACAAAGAACATGATGGATTCTTGTCGAAAAACCTTTTGAAGATGAATTTCCATTGATTAGCAAAGTCTGAGATTCTTCACATAATTGATTGTAATCATAGATTTCAAAAGCATATAAAAATTGATCTACAAACTAAAACCAATAAAAAATGTGATATGCTGGAAAAGACTCAAACCAATGTTTAATCCGACCCCTAAAAGTAAAAGCAAACAATTTGCACAAAACCTTTAAATCGGAAATATCATGCTTGATGCATTTACACCAAAACTTGTTCATATGGTCTTTTGCAGATACATTCCCCCACCATCAAAGGTGAGTTTGGACAAGAGAGAGATTGTCTTGTTGGGAATATTAGGTAATGAGAAGTGGAAAGCATGTTCCAACACAGTGATTTGGGGAGCCATGGGAAATTAATAAATTTGAAACAAAGACTCCTACAAGGCCATCTTGTCAGTCTGGCCCTCCTTCTAGCGCCATTTGTTGCTGGGCGAAATTGACCGTCCATCAACTGGAAGAGCGAGTCTGGTCCGGGGTTGTCTAAATAACCCAAGCTGTTTGGTGTAACTCATTCTGATGGGTTTAATGGCTCTGTTAGCCAATCTAAGAATCCTAAAAGAAACGAATAAAAGAGAGAAATAACTAACTAATTACTAAACACACTATATATATGTACATATGTTCAAATGTAACTATAGTAATTGTATTTAAGCAGAAGATATACAAGTCTTGTTTATTTACATGATTCACAAGATGCAAGTTTTAATCGAAACTACAAAAATCGATGTGAAAAATGATTGCTTCTAAGAAGAAGATAAAGAAAGCACATAAAAATATTTATTGTTTTTCTTTTATAAATTTAAAGAATCTTGCAAAAAAAATTTAATGAAACATGAACATGTGGATAGTCAAAGCTGAACCATACATTCTAGTTTTAATGATATGTAAATGACAGAAAAATACAAAGAAGTTATCTTGTCAGTGAATTCGTGAGGTGTATCCAAGCATCTGCATGAGTGGTGAAAATCCAACTGTCATGTCCAAGAGAGAAATCTGCATTGAACCTTATGACCATTTTAAATAAATTCAGAACTTGTATTGGCAGTTTAGGTTTTAATGACAGAAAAAGAAACACAAACATAAACCTGTGATCTCATAATTATACATGATTACAACAAGATAAATCTGGAAACAATCTATCCATTTTATCATTCAATTTAAAACTAAAAGAGAAATCCCATTATTTAAATCGAAGATATAATCACAACATTTGTATTTTGATGAAGCAAATGATAGATGGTATTTATAATATAAACCTCCTACACATCACAGATCAATTAATCTAAAGATATCAGACCTGCACATGTAACAAGATTAAAAAAACATAAATAACAACATTATAAACAAAATGCTAAATCCAAAATGCATATATGTCGTTCTATTAAGTTTTTGGAATCACTTGTCCATTCTGTAGTCCTAGAAGAAATTTTTTGGATAATAGACTTTAATGATTGGAAAAATTAATACATAAATGATAATAATTAACCATGTATTGATAAAAAAATACTAAAGCTATTTAAATCAATGTGTAATCAATTATTCAAAGAATATGAATAAATTATAATGAAAATAAAACCATTTTACTTATAGGACAAAAGCCATTAAGCAACCTGGAATTTCATATTCTTCTTTGAAAATATCTGTCCATTCTCCCAAAGATTCAAGCCATCCATTACTCCATTTGAAAAGAAATAAAAAGTTTACAAAAGATATAATATACAAAAGAGACAGGATAAAAATCCTCCTCTCCAATTCTTGGATCCCCTTGGCTTTGATCTTTCTCATATATTTATAAAATGAATGAACAGTCTGGGTGTCACTATTAATTTCCACCACCTAAAATTTGTCTCTAAAAGGGACCCAAATATCTCCCAAATCATGTATTTGTTTCGGAAAATCTCTACGCGGAAGGTAAATGGGTCCATTTTGGTTCTGGGTTTTCAACCTTTCTTCAAATTCTTCACGGTTTGGCTGCAATTAGTTCTGCAAAATTGTCTGTCTGATCTTGACGCCTTTCCAAATTTTATCTATTGTTGCTCATAAAGTTATTTGTAGCAATCCAAAATTATTTTTGGATCAATCATCTTGAACGTATTTGGATAATAAAATCAATCCATGATCAGATCCATATCAAATATTTGATAATAGAAACGTGTGAAACAAAAAGAAACCTAAATTAATAACCTGAAAAATTGTGAATAAAACAAAATCTAGAAAAATAAAAAATGAATTTAAACTAACTATATCTTATAAACAAACATTATTTATAATTTGTTTTCAAATATGATCTAGAAGCTTCAAGTTAATGGAGAAAAAATATTAATTTTAGGTTTTTACAAAATCAAACAAATGATAGATAATTATTTGATTATTATTATTTTGAAATGAGATGCAAAATGAAAAAAGAATTTAATTAATTAATATCACCAAATGATTTCATGAAAATGAGAAACCAACCAAGATATTATTTGATGAAGTATTGAACCCATTATTCAAAATAGTCAAACTTGCTAATGAGCAAAAGAAAGAACACATAATCATAATTTAAATGAAGGTAAACAGTTGATAAAAATTAACGTTTTTGTTTAAATTGAGATTTCTATGCTCTTTTCTAAATTTTGACATATACTCTTGTAATGAATGTCTCATACTAAAGTGAATGTCTTAAGGGTGGAATCACGAAGGTGGGTTACACTTTCGTGACAATCAGGTCTCCAAAATTTCGAAAAACATTTTTTCGGCCAAACTATTTTTCGGCCGAAAAAATAAATGTCAAATCGAATGGTGGAATAACTGCCCCCTCGATTTGCATGTAGAAATTTGGTCGGCTGGATATTTTCTTTCCAGCTGGAAATTTGGTCGGCTGGAAATTTGGTCGGCTGGATAGTTCGGCCAAAACATTGTTCGGCTGAACTATCTTTCAGTCGAAAGATGGTTTATATATTAGCCACACATCGAATTTGCAATGTTTACAAAAATTTGTTGGCGTATTCGCGTCTTTGAGAGATCTGTGTATTCGTGGTCGTGAGCGCAAATTTGTTGGCGTATTCACCTCTGTGAGAGCTCTGTGTAATCGTTGTCATGAGGTCGTTGAGCACACAGACGTGAGGCAGAGGTCATCGGGAGGTCGCGAGCGCAGCGGACGTGAGGCGGATGTTGCAGGGGTCGTCGAGAGGTCGTGAGCGTCGGGGATAGGTAAGTTTCCTATATGTTTAAATTTTTTGTTTTAAATGTGAATGTGTTTAAAATGTATGTGTTTGGACTATTTTAATTGTTTATTACTGTAGCTACTCTCAGCCTATTCTAACCCTGGTCATCTAAAACCGTCCCTTTGGTCCTACCCATAAAGTCAACCCCCAAAACCAATGGCTCTACCGACCCTGTAACCTCCACGATGGCTCTGCCCAACTGGAAAGAGGTCTTATACTATCCGGCGATGATCCCTCCCCTATCCATGTAGGTGTTTAAATATTACTTATGAACATTTTTTTAACGCCATCTGGAGTAGCAACATCTATGCTTCATTTACTTCCAAATAAATCACAATAAATCACAATCTAGATCTTCGAAATTTCTTTTGCGGCCAATAAATTTCACAAACCCTGATTTTCAGAGATTCATTTGTTTGTCGTCAATTGTTGGTTTATATCCCAAAAAAAAAAAAAACCGCTGCCAAATTTGGAAATTGGAACCATGACTTTAGGAAATTATTTGTTTTTGATCATTTCAAATTTAATATATGACTTAGAAAATATTTGGATTGATACCAATGAATTTACATGTCGGATTGCATCCTTTCACAAAAATCATTGCTAAATGAATTTACAAGCTCCCAAATTGATCTCTGTAAAATTGAATTACAGCTCTAGGATTTATCTTAATCTTTGTAAAATTTATCTTAATCTCTATAAAATTTAATTATAGCTCTAGGATTTAAAATCGTTGATATCTCTCTGAGATTTATCTATCCTTCTTCCACTTGGTAACCATTCGCCTCTGTCGTGCCGTACTAGTAACCGCCACTTAAATTAGGGAGGCGTTACTTGTCTTGGGAGAGACCTTCTAAGTATTAATATGAAACTTATTTAATTTATAGAGATATGTTTTTTTTAACGATTTCAAACTATTGTTATTTCCTAATGTTTAATAAACTTTAGGATATTTGGATCAAGGCAACCTGATTGTTGTTTCCCTTACTCAATCTTTTCTCCCTTAAATGTATTGAGAAATTAATAATTATATATAACCATGCACATCTAATAATTGATTGTAACTTGATTTTAACTTGAT
>ML799177.1:315755-354543 GCA_009831015.1 Picea engelmannii
CATCATATCTGCATGCATACCTGGTTGAACTTCTTCTTGTCGAAAATCTCTATTGACATTATCATCGTTTATTTCTTCAATATTCACACGTTCTTGTTTCTTTCTCCGATAAAGCTCTTTCCTTTGCTCGATTTGGCGAGTATAATCTCGAGTGCGATCATATTTTCTCTTGCACAAACTTTTGTTTCCCATGATTTTTATAGTTATCTATAAAAGATATGTTCAACAAAGACTTCACCTTGAAAAAATGCTCAACTTTTATCTTTCAACCCATAAATTGTTATTCCAATAAAAACTTGAACAAATATCATTTACCTTCTTCAACAAAAACCAAAAAGATAATTCGAAACTTTGTTTAAGTGTTTTAAAAAACCACCATGTATCGATATCGATCCTCCGATTAAGCCTATGGAACAGAGGGAATAAAGAAAAAAAGAAAAGAATATAGCAGCAATCAGTAATAGAAATGCTTTGAAATCCTTATCCTTGAGCTCATATCTTTTTGTTCATTTGATGGATTGTGTTAAATTTGTTCGGTTGTAATCCTATTTATACAATTTGGCGCGAAAAAAACCTATACGACGTGTCATTTCATATTTTTCGACGGTCGGAATTCGTCTGACAGTCTTTCGACCTAAAGAATTAGTTTTTCGGCCGAAAGCTCTGGAAACCATTTAGTTTGACGGATTCCGTTAGATTTTAGACTTTTGGTAGAAAAAATGAAATTGCAACTGAAAACCAAAACCAGAGAAATGCCCCAAGCATAACTAAACTTCAGAGGTTGCAGACTCCTACAAACATTGATAATTTGGTTTCGAAAATGACACCAGCATTTCCAAAATTGAATCTACTTTCAATTCGTATAATTTGTTTTCATTTTCTTTATTTTTATCTAATTTTATTTAATTTTAAAAAAAACTCACTACGTAATATTTTTAGCAGACATTATGATTCGGTGAAATGAAATATCAGTATCTCAAAACATATACAGTGAAAAAAATTGAAAAAAATATATTCATAATCCTTAAACTCTTCTTTTCAAAAGGGTATATTTAAATCTTAGTTTTAAGTAAAAATTAAGATAGATACAAGGTGTATAAAAACATGTTTTTAAACTCTGCAACGTTTTTAGCTTGGTCAACTTCAAAAAATTCTAGAAATTATAATATTCATCCGTTAAATTCAAAATAATAGTCATAATAAAATAAAGTCTCTGTAGATTGTTGCAGTATATTTTGTTTATTCAAAACATAAGTTTAATAATATATACATTGTTGTAGAAATAAGTAACTCACTATCATTCATTTCATGTTTAAGAAACATACTGTTAAACAATTGTCAAATTTACATATCAAATCGTGATAAAAAAAATTGAAAAATAGTCATTGGAAAGCTAACACAATTCTTCACAAGTTTTGTTTTTACTGTAAAGTGAAATTCTAAATAAAAAAAATACTTTTATATGTCGAAAGTTGAATAACTTGTGAAAATACAGTTTTTTTTCTCATAAAACAAGCAAAAGTGTAACCCATTTTCATGATTTCACCCTTAAGTTTGTCTCAAATCAAGCCAAGGTATGGAACTATTTGAAAAGGTTGATTCTGTAGCTCATTATAATTATCAAGATTTTAATAGGGGCCCATTAAATTTTGTAAAAATATAGGGGGAGTTGTTGGGGCCCAACAATACAATAGTCATCTAGTGATAATAGTGTGGACACACAGATCAAGGACACTCGATAGCAAATGATCCATCTTTATCGAGTCATCAAAGCAGGGCAACTCCTGCACCAAGGCAAGTGGCTCACCCGAGGCCAAATTCAGTAGAAATTTCCTCATCTGATGGGGAAAATCAACGCAATGGATGCCATTTCTTCCTAAGGAGGGAGGATTGATATAGGTTGATATCGGTGGCCACCCACATTTTCCAACTGGCTCAAAACAATTTTCTGGCAATTTTGACAATTTACTATTTTTAGTAGTTTTAACTTCAGGGCTTTTTTGAGGGCCTAAATGAAGGATTTTTGAGATAGAGATTCTTAATGATATCCAAAGTCATGATTGATCCCCCATAATGAATCTCCTCTATGATACCTTTCCAATAGGCTATCATATGCCTAAAACGGAGATCGTATGCAAAAGTTGCGATCCAGGGAAGTTGATGTACTAACTTACCCAAACGGGGCCCACATGACTTTTGGTGCTTCATCTCCTAGGGTTAGGTTTTTGGATGTCTAGGGTTTTTTGCATTTCTGTTTATTGTAAAAATGCCTTTAGATCCTCATTTTATTCATATTCTTGCGAATTAGCACAGCCGTCACATCTCTTCTCAGAGATAAGCTGCCACCATTCTAGCAAGCTTGTTTCCGTTGCATTTTACAGTTTCCGCTTATTTCCTTATTGAATAGAAAACCATTTTTACTGTATATTTGTTATTTTGTGTTAAGCACCTATTAATAATATGTAGTCATTTCATTCTACACATAAAATCTGGATCAGCCGGAGAGACGAAATTCATCTGAGTCACCTGTCAGCTGAGGACAAGTGTCAGCAGATCTTCCATTTCGGGAGATAGCCACTTCGGAGGAAAGTGGGGTCACGAGAGTTGAGAAATCCTGAAGTAAATCATGACCATCGATTTGAGGGAGACACACATTGAAATATCATTGACTTCAGGTGAAATCACTCCAGAATAAAGCCAGTGGGGAGGGGTTGAAACTCCTGAAGCCCAAAGAGCCAAAGTAATTTAGAGTCGATGATCTGTGGGAGATAGACATCAGTAGATCATGTACTTTGGAAGCAAGGAGAAAAAAATGAGGATTAGAAGGATGCCCGAAGTGGATCCCCACCGTTGAATGAGAGGGTCATGTGGTGCATGATCCTTAACTTCGGAAGAAAACACTCTGAGATAAAAGGTGGTGCGAGTGTCCAAGATTCTTGAACGCCGAAGTCCCGAAGTGGATCTGAGTCGTTGATTTAGATGGACGTGTGGCGCTCGATCTGTAACTCTAGGTATGGAGTAATTCAGAGGAAAAAAATGTGTATGAATGTTTGAAACTCCCAAATGTCGAAGTCTTGAAGTAAATCAGGGTTGTCAAAATCCCTAAGGACATGTCTCGTCCATTCGTGAACTTCAGAGGTTGCCACTCTAGAGTATTCACATTGTGGTCATCTTGGCGTCTGGTGATAGCCCGCGGTCATATATAAGTATAGAGGTATGAAAGAACCTAAAGAACTTAGGATATGATATATGCATGCTCTAAGCTCGTCTCGGAGCATGGAGATCATGGTTAGAAATCTCTGAAAGAGCATAATGAAATAGACACCCCAAATGAGGGTATTGATTCTCCTAAGAAGAGCAAAATTTTTGAGTCTCCACCATGGGTGTGTTACTTGCATAGAGTGCACAATGCAATCTCACCCGAGATGGTTTATGGGTGACTGCAGGACACAGACGTATGCAGTCATGGAAGGGATTGGGTGATGTTATTTATTACTTCTTATTTCTATTCAACCATGCATTTGATTACAATATTCATCAGATCCATTCATTCATTTTCATATTTATTCTAGTACGAGCTATAAATAAATCATCCATTCATCTATCTAACCATTCAATCATAACTACAAAAATAAGAAAATATTAAAACAAATTGCACACATAGGTTTACCATGGTTCACTCCCCCTGGGGCTACGTCGACAAAGATCTTCTTCTTATTTTCTTATTCATCAAAAGGCCATTGCGCACATTACATCATAGAAAAGAGTAGTGAGGCGGAATAGGATCACACCAAGCTCCACATATTAGGACCTAACCCACATCTACTTTGACCTCATCTGATCTCTACAACTCTCTAAACAAACTTCGACTCACAAAGACTCCAAAATAGGTTCTCCAAAACATACTTGTCGCACTCATACTCTAGATAGATATGCTTATGATGATCCTCTAATATACCTCATACTCCTTATTTGTATTACAAAATTGGGTTGTAAACCCTTACAATACATCCCAAAACCCTAGCCCTAACTTGGCTAGGTTTGTCCACATTTTCACCGGATTTCTGCAAATCTCATCCCACACACTGCTTTTCCTCAAAATGTGGCACTCTCTTTCTTGGTCCAAACTGCCTCGTTTTCTCTGGTGTTCTCCAAACATGCCTTCTCCAACAGGCCCCCAACACTAATATGTGGCTCATCCTGAGCCACGTATCCTTATTAGACCTTCTGCACCACTACCTCCAACTCATGGAACTTCTTTCCTAATTATGTCGCTTTCTCTTTATCCTCTGCGCTCTTTCCTGCTAGAGTCTCCAAACCTTGCACTATTATTTTCTCTTTCAACACTTCTCTTCTTCCTACTAGTGCATGTTCCCATCTTCCCTTCTCTGTTTGGAGATTTTCTATCATTCCTTCGACTTGTTGTTGAAATGGCTCCAACTGAGCCTGGATTGCTTGTTTCTCCTGCTACACAGTCTTTACTTCTTCCTACAAGTTTTTCAGCTCATGTGTGGCCTTCATTCTTAGGGATACGTCCATAGTCTTTTTCCTCTTCTTCAAGTCCTGAACTTCTACGTTCGTTTTTTCCCCTCTCTACTCCAACTGCTAGATCTTTTCATCCTCTTATAGGCTTGTCCAAATATGTGAAACATTGTTATACAATTATGCCACTTCTTCAACCTATTGTGCTATAATCTTTATCTGTGTAGTATCCTTTTTTCTCTCTTCTCCCATACTTCTGGAGGTGTTCTCAGAGTTAAATCCTATGTTAAGTCTGATGTCTCTTGTTTATATCTCTCCATAGTCTGTGCAATTTGTTGTATCTTCTCTTCTGTTGTAAATTCCTGTGCCTATGCACAATCTGGTATGTTTCTGTATACCTTTGTATGATTCTTATCTAAATTATCCATGTGTTTCTTCTCCTCCTTTTCCAATCTGATCTGCTCACATGTCACTTACAAAATCTCCTTCACCTCGCAGTCGAGTGTTAGTTTGATGCCATCCACCCTAGCTCTAGACTTTACTTCCTGCATTACACTCGCTTGTAGTCCATATAGTGCCTTCGTAGGTATGTTCACCAGAACCAACTCCATATGTTCCACATCCTTTACTGGTCTCTGTGTTGTGTTTTCATCCATCTCCAACATTTATTGTGTGACTTTGAATTTGTCATTGCTCACTATTATTGTCTTCACGGTATCTTCTTGTTATTTTTTTGTTGATGCTTCCTATGCTTGTTCTTTCTGTTGTGTTGTTGGATGATGCGATGTATTTAGTTGCAGTGTATGTAAGGTGTCATGTACTTCTACTAATTTTTCCATGATTTATTCCCTTTGTGCCTTTATTGTGTGTACTACATCCTCTCCTCTATCTTGGACTCTATCTACGACCAACTCAGCAGCATCCTCTGTAATAGTGATGGTTGGAGGATTTTTGTGATACTTCATATTTTTTCTTATTTCTGTCTCCTATGTTCTCATTCTCTTCATTGTTGGGGTTAAGGTCTACACCTCAATTTTCTTCTTTGTTTCTTCCCAATCTTTTACTTCCTTCAGATGAGAGATACCTCCCTTCTCTCCATGCCCTTTTACTCTTTTCCTTGGAATTGTATCTTTATTTATTGGCTTCTTGTTTGTTGTGTTGCTTCCTGAAGCTTGGTTGTGCTATGCAACCTTCCTTGTATTATCTGTTGGACTGATTGTCTTCCTTGATGTTCCCTCTTCTGCTGGCTCCTTAGGTTTTGTTCCTTTCTTCTTCTTTTTTGGAAACTTCCACTACACAAAACAATCTTTCACAATCCAGTCCACTTCTTTGCATGATGTACAATATCTCATTTCCATCCACTTCTTCTTTGGTTCCCTTGTGGCCTAAATCCACAAATCATGTCTTGAATCCTTGAAATTAGGCATCCCTTCATTTCCTTAACCACTTCAACTTGGATCCTCTGGACATTGGTTGTCTTCTATTGCATATCCTCCAAGAACATGGAAAATACTACATTGTTATCCTGTTGTTTCTTGGGGTCCTTTGAATGCCACAAGGTTTCATATCGTGATGCATAAAATTTCCCCTTCCTATCTAGAAAAGATGAAAACTTGGGCTCCTACCAGCCCACCAACACTATCAGTATCATCAACAAGGAGTAATGGAATTTTGTTCCATTATCCTATGCATCTCTGCAATCTATCATAAACTAGTTCAACAAGTATGGTGGCTAGCTGAACACTACACTATTTGCACATTGTGCTACTATTGCTATAACTCCTGCTAGGGTTCTTCCTTTCTGCACTTTCTCAAAATTTCGCAATCCATCAACTTTGTAGCAAACTTGGTTGCATGGTCGTTAATATCCTTGATGATTAGTTGTTATAGAAAGATTTGCCTCACCCTATGGAATCTTGCACATAAGGCCTTTTTCCATTTCCCCATGCAGACTTATAATCCCTGTTTGTAAATCCCAGAGTTAAAAATACATATTTTTCCACATGTATGCATCTTGCCTACTATACAACATGTGTTCCAAATCTAGTTGTTGATAGTCAGATCTATGACTCACTAGTTGTTGTTCCAAATCTCCATGTTGTTGATAGTCAAGAGGTTTATGATTTACCTATCTATGATGAGTATGAGAATGATTATGATATTGATTTTATAAAGAAACCAGTTGTAGGTATTATATCAAAAAATGATTCTTTTTAGAAAATTAATGACAGTCTTCAGCCTATTAATATTATGGTAGCTGCGGGAGGTATTTACCTCCACATGTGAACCTGACAAGAATAGAAAACTTCAGAAAGCAAGATAAAACCCTAATGAGTTGGCTAATAACCCTAGAAGTTTTGTCGGCTCAAGAAAATAATTTATATTAGGTTATTAGCCTCCAAGAGAAGAAGTCAACCAGAAATAATAATAATATAATGAACAGACACATATCCAGAAGGAGAAGTCGGCCCCATCAAATATGGCAGAACCACTATAAATACAGGGTTCCAATTATCATTTGACACATCTTAGAATTGCAGAGAGAAACCGGTGCGCACTGCAGTTCCCAATTTGGTGCGCACGTGTGGAGGAGAGCTACAGGTGCAGCTGCTGCAGCTAGCAGTTTCAATGTTGGTTTGGACTATCTCTTGGCTAGGGTTTGGAATATCTTATCAACTATTGTTGGTCTGCTATCCTTGGAGGAAGATGCACTACACCTTGTTTGGCTATCTATCCTAGGGTTTTCTTCCGTAGTAATTCTCATTCAAGGTTAAGGTGTTCAAAGGGTGACTTTGGCCTATGGTTGGGTGATGAGGGTATCGTCAATGGTAAAAAGAGCACACAATATTCTATATTGTAACAGTTTATGGGCCCACACCTCCTTCATTTAGTCTAAACGTTGGAAGGAAACATAGCCGCTAGGATATTGAGCTTGTTGAGGAACTACCGCTAGGGTTACTAGTAGAAGAAGCTTCCAAAGACACTATCATTAGGGTTACTGGCAGGAGCAGTTGCAGAAACCCTAATCCTCTTGTTGAGGCACCTTAAGTGAATGGATTGACCTAATATCCAGATAGATCAGTATACTTTAGCCTAGCGCATCTCCTGATACTCTCAGCAAGCCAAGATGTGAAGTTTGAATTTTTGGTCAAATCTAGGGTTTGACCAAGTCAAGCAGTCATGACTAACTCTATGAAGTCTGAGAACAAGTTAGATGGAGCCTCTAACTTCAGAGTGTGGAAGACAAGGATTGACCTCATCCTTGCCAAGAATAAAGTGTTGGATATCATGAAGCCAAAGTTTGAAGAAGGAAAAGAGAAGGAACCACAGAACGTTGTAGCTATGGAGAAGTTCAAAGATGTTGACATAAATTCCATGAGTGTCATAGTGGATTCTATAAAACACCACTTGATACCCTACATCTCCCATCTTGACTCATTGAAGAAGATGTACGATGCCCTAACAAATCTCTTCTCAATCAAAAACATTGGACAAGTTATGAGTCTGATGAATGAGCTCTGTGACATGAAGATGAATGATGATGACAACATAACATCATACTTCATAAGAATCTCCCAAGTAAGAGATCAACTACAAGCTATTAAAGAGATCACTTCAGAGAAGGAATTGGTGAACATAGTACTCAATGGTATTCCCAAGATGTGGGATGCATTTTCCGCAAGCATGAACACAAGGAAGGAGTATCCGACATTTGAATAACTTTGGACTTGTTGTGCTCAAGAAGAATTAAGGATCAATGCAAAAGAGAAACCCCAAAAGAAGTACAATGATCAAGCCTTCACAGCAAGATTCAAGAACTTCAGGAACAAAAGGAAGTTTGGTTCAAGGAGGAAGCCAAATCAAGAGAAAGACATTTCAGAAGTACAATGCTTCAACTGTCGAAAGTATGGTCACTACAAAAATCATTTTCCCGAGCTAAATAAAAAGAAGGAGAAACACGAAGCTTCAATTGCCAAAGAAAAGGAACCTACAAAGAAGACTAAATAGGATGGAAGAGACTTCTTCTTCTAAAAGGTAACAACACTCTTCTTATTTCTTGTTTGCATCATCTCTGTACATATCTTTTTTGCATCATCTCTGTACATATCTTGTATATCTATCTCTTGGAAGATAATGTGTTCCAAGAATAACTATACCTATGGAAGAAAAAACAAGATGAAAAGAGACATCATTAGATAATACACATGAAAGAATGAAATACAAATCGGGTGGAAGCTATTGCAAGATAAACCGAATCAATCATGAAGAGACTTAGAAGAAGCAAAGACAGAAAGAAGTCAGCAATCAAAAGGAATTGGAGAAAGACTTATGACGTTTTGTAGAAGACAACTAGATGGAAGCGTGGACTCTGTTAGACAGAGATAGCTAATTATATATTGTATAAGACAATAAGGATGTAGATGGAAGCATGGACTCTGTTAGATGGAGGGAGCCGATTATATGCACTCTTACATGAAGCAAGGGTTAGGAGGGAGCTAATCCTATGATCCATTAAAGATGATGAAGTATATATATAATCCATGGTAGTAACCATGAAAGACAATACATGTTCAGTTCAACCACAGAAGAAGATTTCTTCAAAGAGACTCCTTAAAGTATTCATGATTGTGCATCCAGATCTGTGATCCTATGATGAAAGGAAGAAGTGGAATCTCTAGGGCATGGAATCTATAAGAAAATCCATGGACCTAAGAGCTAAAGAAAAACATGAAGAAGAACATGAGGATTCCAAGAAAGAAAGAGGAACCAGAACAACCAGCCATTGTATCAAGAATCACAAGATTACCAACCTGATATGAACTCACTAAAAGAAATCAAGCAGAATAATTGAAAGTCTTGATAAAGAACAGTGTATGGAAGACTTATGAATGAAAGCATTGCAAGCCCTAGAACTATAGGTTCTCTCAGATGGAGGGAGAAGACTATGATGATTACTTCTTCCAGTAAACAAGACTTATCTCCACATGATTCATTATACCATCCGCAACATCCATGAGTTGGAGTTCTACATCAAATGAATACAAAGAATGTTCTCCAGAGAAATTGAATAAAGAGCATATGAAGAGAAATCTCAAGACTTTGAGGCATACCATAAAGAGACCCTTGTATGCATATAGAAGAAGATAACTTGGTGGAAGAACCTCCAGTGCATAGCAAAAGCATGGTGAAGATTCCCTATAACATCAAGATGATTACTCAGTAGATCAGATCTCATGATGACAGAAGAAGTACCACATGGATATGTTCCAGTTTTCAAACAATGATATACTCTATTGTTCATATCTACGTGAAGCCTTCACAGTGTTCCAGACTAAATTACATTTGAAATCAAGCATTACATTATCCATGATGAAGTCCAGAAAGAAGAAAATGGTTCTCCAATACATAACTCCACAGATGAGTAGATAAGCAGACATTTTGGTAAAGATTCTATCCAAGATGAAAGAGTTTGCGTACTCAAGCTAGAGCTCGTGGAAACAACTTCCTTCTTATTGAAAAAGGAAGAAATGACTCTCCAAGTTAGGAGGGAGCACTGAAAACATTATTGAAAACATTCATCTTTAAATTTGAAAAATAGTCCATCTTGGACAAATGTTTTCCTGTTCGAAAAGTGGATTGAGACTTCTGACGAACAGTCACTTTCCATTGTGGTTAACATGGGAAGTAGTCTAATTGTTGATGTATCATAGACAACGAATTCCCATTGTGGTTAACATGGGGAGTGGTCTAGGGCAGTCTCTCTTCTTGAGGGTTACTCAAGAAGACTAGCTCGCCTCGTCAGACAGTGATTTCTCATTGTGGTTAACATGAGGAATGGTCCATTTTGGAGGTTGATGCAAGATAGTCTTTTCCTCTTGTGGTTAACAGATGAAATGGTCCGGATAGTCATTCCTTAGGGTTTATACATTCTCTCCAGGGTGCACTTTGATTAGTGTAGGAGGAATGGCCCAGGGTGGGGAATGGTCCAGGCTCAGCAAACAGGGACAGACATTCCTTAGGGTTTATACATACTCTCCAGGGTGCACTTTGATTAGTGTAGGAGGAATGGCCCAGGGTGGGGAATGGTCCAAGATCAACATTCCTTAGGGTTACACATTAGTGTAGGAAGAATGCCCAAGGTGGGGAATGGTCTAGGTTCAAAAGACAGGACAATTATTCTTCCTTGCTTGAGAAGAATAGTCTAGATATCTCATTATTCTACTCTGAGGCATATATTCTTTTAGAACTCATAGATGTGAGTGAAAGATTGGCCCAGATGATTTAGTTTATATCATAATATTGTTTCTGTGCAAGTTGCTATCATATGTTTGTTATGAAGACTATATGACAGTAGATGTAGACTACTGTGGTGGATATGTTCCACTGTTTGTGAGGCAAATATTCTTTCAGAGCTCACAGATGTGAGTGAAAGATTGGCCCAGATGATTCAGTTTATATCATAACATTGTTTCTATGCAGATTGCTATCAGATGTTTGTTATGAAGACTGTATGATAGTAGATGAAGACTACTGTGGTGGATATGTTCCATTGTTCATGACTATATGTTGTTGATCAAGTACTTGTGTGTTACTTGGTGTGTTAGTGTACCACTAGATTGTAGTTATGTACTACTATGGATAGACATAGTTGTGTTCTATTTTTATTCTAATTGTCATGAAGACTATCAACAGTTTATTGGAGATCATCACCATCTAGACGAATGATGAACAGAGATTTTCCAGACGAAAAATGGTTCAAGAGCATTTACTCTTCTAGATTATAAGAATAGCTCTTGTATCACTCTATGGTATGAGTGACTTAATCGAGCATCATGTCTAATTACTCAAATAAAGTATGGTTTCGAGAGATGATGCAACTAATGGTGATGGTGATGCTCATGATCTAGTCATGAGATAGTCTAGACGACTATATTGATGCTATCGGGTAAATGGTATGTTTTTTTCTCAAGACCATTACCTGTAATACCTCCCTAGCTAGGAGGGAGTGTTAATATAATGGTAGTTGCAGGAGGTATTTACCTCCACGTGTGAACCTGACGAGAATAGAAGACTCCGGAAAGCAAGAGAAAACCCTAATGAGTTGGCTAATAACCCTAGAAGTCTTGTCAGCTCAAGAAAATAATTTATATTAGGTTATTAGCCTCCAAGAGAAGAAATCGGCAAGAAATAATAATAATATACTGAACAAACACATATCCAGAAGGAGAAGTCGGCCCCAACAAATCTGGTAGAACCACTATAAATACTGGGCACCAGTTCTCATTTGACACATCTCAGAATTGCAGAGAGCAACTGGTGCGCACTGCAGTTCCCAGTTTGGTACGCACATGTGGAGGAGAGCTGCAAGTGCAGCTGTTGCAGCTAGCAGTTTCAGTGTTGGTTTGGACTATCTCTTGGCTAGGGTTTTGACTATCTTATCAACTATTTTTGGTGCGCTATCCTTGGAGGAAGATGCGCTACACCTTGTTTGGCTATCTAGCCTTTGGTTTGCTTCCGGAGTAATTCTCAATCAAGGTTAAGGTGCTCAGAGGGTGGCTTTGGCCTATGGTTGGGTGATGAGGGTATCGTCAATGGTAAAATGAGCACACAATCTTCTATATTCTAACACAGCCTACATATCATAATTTCACAATTGCAAATAGAGAAAGTAATGATCCTACTGGAGGTGATTCTTTACCTTTGTGCTTTGCTTCTTTTGAGTTGTTGAGAAATGCTTTTAAAGACACTAAAGAAGCACATAAGTTTGAGTTTTTGAAAAAACACATAGGGTTTCTAGAACTCGTTAATGAGATATGCCAACAACATTTTTCCAAAACCTTTATGTTGAAAGTTAGGTGCAAAGTGAGGATAGTTACTCAATGTTGTCTTCATGCTTCTCTTTTTTGAGATTTCCAAAGAAACATATGAAAATAAAAAAAATTGAAATTTTCTTCTTTGAAACCCCAGATGGTGGCCCAATTTATGATGATCACAACGAACAAATACAAGAAAAAAGTGAAGAGGAGAAGATTATCTCAAATGCTTGTAAAAAACTAGGTTTTGCATTTATTGAAAGTTTAAACCTAGGTTTTCCACAGTCAAGATCAGATTTGTGTTGAAGATAGAAGATGTTCCAATTGATGAATGCCCATAATACATGAATTTTATTTTTGACGTACATGATGAGGAAAGTGATCAGATTATTGCTAATGTTTTTGAGAAAGATCTTGAGATTGAAGATTTGGAACAAAGATAATCTTCTGTGAAGAAAGAGGCTGGTACGTTACTCTATGTCTGTGAGCAAGGAAAAACTATAGATATAGGTTGTCCCTTCTTTTTTATTGATCAACAAGTGGTATTTACTCATGTTTTTCAAGATCCTTTTGCATTCTTGTTGCAGACATCAAAGAAAGAAATTTTGGGGGCTTTCCTGGATTTTAATCCGCGCCAAGTGCTGACAAGAAGAATTAAGATTGGCATATACAGATTTGGAGTAAAATCCACCATCAAGTCTCATAAAAAGTGAAGACAGGTTGTTAACAGTTGAAAATCTCTTAATGAGCAGATTCATATAAAAGAAGTCGTCGACGTTGTTCCTCAAGAAGAACTTGCCATTGTTCTTGCAAGGACTAGCTCCAAGAGAAGGAGACTCGATCGCCTGCACATGAGAGGACCATATGCTGAGTTCAAGTATGCAAGGAATCAAAGGGAGCACTAAGGGGATCGATTCAAAAATTGTGAGTTCCCTAATCCAAGCCATGGATGCAATGAGAGATTGCGGGCATCAATAATGTATTCTTGAGCAACATTACTAGCTCTTGAGGTTCACCAATGACTGCTAGAACCTATTCTCAGGGACTGGGCGAATCTCAAATGTTTCGGATTGGACCATTGCCAGGAGATATCGCAGAAGTTGAAGCATTTTTTCATATATTCAGAGTGGCTGAGCAACTTCACACCTTTATAATGAATAATTTCTGCAGCCCCGTCACAGGAGAATGCACAGTCACTTATTTATCAGACTTGGATAATTTTACATTAGCAGGAGGTTCAGAGTTTATTTGCAGGTTTTGACATCAGTTGTAGTGAGCAGAAAGTAAATTTTCATGTACAGGAAAGTTCGCAGCGAATCCTGCAAAGGCGCAGCGAACTTGCTGAAATTGAAATAGTTTGCAACGCAGTTGCTGCGAACTACAGTCTGACAAATTTGAGCTTTGGAAGGCTGCCAGCTGTCAAAGGAGTTTCCAGTGAACGTATAAATGGGGTCATCTACATGTGATGTCTATCTTTCGAATGGCTAAAGGAATCCTAGTAAAAACTGAATCCTAAAAAGTAGGAGAGGAGTTACACATGTGACTACCTTTTTGTAATCTCTTCCTAAAAGTTAGAGACCAATTGTTATGATTCAACATCTTTGTAACAATTTACTATTTTTAGAAGAAGGAGATAAGGCTCGAATATGGAGTTGAGAATGCAAGAGGTTCTATAAATAAGGAGAGAAAGGACTTGAAAAAGGTTCAGTTCGGGGTTTTAGGAGTAGGAGAAATTGTGTGTCTGGTTGCTTGAGGTCTTGTGTTGTAATTATTTCTGCCATTGAAGATTCATGAAAGTTGTTTATCAAATGTTGTGTTTCTTTGTTATCATTTTACCTTATCTTCTTGCTTGAATAGACTGCAGTCTTTGAGGATCGTAACTACCCCTAATTGATGGATTCATGATTATTTTTCATGCACTCTTTAATCTATTTGCAGAAAAGATCCATGTATGATGGTTATTCAGTCTTTTCTTATATCCTGCATTCTTCTACCCACAATTGCATAAGCCTTTCTCTGGTAGGCAATTTGATTGCCTTTTATCTACAAGATGTTATGACTCCATGCCCAATGGAATTCCTCTGTAGACAATGTACTTCCCTCTCTCTCTTGCGCTTTCTTGCTAATCCACTCAAGCATAAACTTATTTTAATCATTTAATCCTAAATTCCGATGGGTATTAGGCTTACATCTACAACAGTCTAGGTGTGACTTCTAATGCTAACAAGCTCCACAACTCTCAACCAACACTTACTTACTTAAAAACTCACAAGTTACTTAAGACATACTCTCATAAAAACATGATACTCCTAGCTATCTCATACAACATATTTTTATACTACAAAAATGGGTTAAACCCTTTACATCAAAGACCAAAACTCTAAGCCTAAGTGGATTAGATTTGTCCATATTGTAACTTCCTGTGTGCGGTTGGTCCTCGATCCAACTGTTTCCTCGTCGCGCCACGCCCTTCTTCATTCCTGTACTGTTTTTCCTTGATTTTTGATGCATTGATTTTCCTTGACTTCCAATGTGTGCTCCTTTTTTGGTCCCTTTTCTAACTGTTTCAATAATTGTTTCACATTTCTCCAAAGTAGCCTGTGCCAACTCGCCCCCAACACTCACTTGTGGCTTGTCCCGAGCCACTCAAGTAGTGTTTGCATCATCACTGACTTCTCCAACTCCTGGAATCTGCCTAAAATTTCTTCAACTTGAGTCTTTACCTGTGCGCTTTTCTCTTCTACAGACTCCATAGTCTGCGCAGTAATATGATCCTTTAGCATTTATTCAGTCTCCAACCAAATGTTTTCAATGTGCCCCTTGGTTGCATCAATCTCTGTCAACATCTACTATGCACCTTCTTGAAGTGGCTCCAACTTATCCTTCCTCGACTGCTTCTCTGCTTGTACATTCTTCAATTTTGCCTGCAAGTTCTTCAACTCCTGTGCACTTCTCAAACTATCATGTATTGTCATTACCTTCTTCTTCTACTTCAAGTCCTGCATGACAATACTTACTCAATCTTCCTTTCGTTCCAACTCCTACAATTTTCATCCTTCTGGAAATTAGTCCATAATTATGCGCTCCTATCATATAACTATGTGACTTCAAGGATGCTTTGTGCAATGTTCTCCATGTGACCTATCATCTCTTGTTCTCTTTGTGACCTAAATTCTGGCAACATACTTGGTTGTAGGAGAACCATCAAATCAGTGATGTGGATTTTATAATCTTCCATGGCCTATGTTATCTTTTCAACCTTACCTTCTATTTGTATATTCTCTCCTTTTTGCGCGTTGCCAGGAATTTTCTTGAACACTTCTTCTATGCATTTCTCTATCCGGCCAATGTGTTTCTTCACTTACTCCCTCTCAACCTACACCTGTTTGATTGTTATCTTCAGTGTGTCACTTACTTCCTTATCCAAGTGTAAGCTTGTCGAATATGCACATTCCCTTGATTGAATCTCCTATGTGACACTGACTTGAAGTATATACAACACTTTAGCTGGGATCTTGGACAATTCCAAGTCCAAGTGGTCGATGTCCTTCAATTGTTTCTACATTGTCTCCTCATCCATATGCAACATGTCCTGAGTGATACAAAAATTTCCAACGCTATGATCTAAACCGTCTCTTGCTTAGGAACTGTCATTTTTTGATAAGTCTGTTGTGGCTACACCTTCTCCTTATATTGCGTTGTATTCAATTGCAGTTGTGCCAATGTGTCCTTAACCTCTGTCATCTTCTTGATGATCTCCTCTCGCTACTTCTTAGCATCATACCACGCCTCTGTTTCATGGTCCTACACTTTTTTAGCGACTAGTTTTGCATCATATTCTATTAATGTAAGCTCAAGTATTCTCTTGTGTTCCCTCATCTTCTTTCCCTGTCCTTCTTCCTACAAGACTATCCTCTTCATCGACAGAGTTTTTGTTTTTGCTATAGTCGTTGATATGTCCATGTCAGGGACATCTCCACCTCCTCCTGGTTCCTCCTATGTAGGAACATTTTTCTCCTTCTGCGCGCCTCCATTTCCTACTTTTACACGGTCCTTCTCCTGCATTGAGGGCTTTGGAATAGTATTCTATTTTATTGGTTTTCTCATTGTCATGCTCTCTCTAGTATCCTTGGTGTGCTCTGCATCCTTCCTCATATGTTTTGTTGGATTGTTTGATTTCTGCGATGGGCCAACTTCTACTTGTTGCTTTCCTTTTGATGCCTTCTTGGAAATCATGGGTACCTTCCATTCTTCAAGCTAGTCTTTCATGGACCATTGGACTTTTTCTCCTGTCACACAACACCTCATCTACAACAAATTCTTGTTGGGATCCATCTTGGCTTGGATCCACATGTTTTTCTTGGAAACCTGAAAATTAGCTATGTTTTTATGTTCTTCCACCACTTCTGGTGGTATCCTCCATGTATGAGCCACCTTTTCCTGCATCTCATCAAAATACATCAAAATATGCTGGAATTTTCCTTCCTCATTTTTTCGTTTGAAGCATGCCATAAAGTTTTATATTGCATTGTGTGACACTTTCCTATCCTTTGGTGAAATACACTATGTTTAGGGTGTCCCCAACCCACCAATGCTATGATTATGATCAACCATGCATAATGGAACTATGTTCCTAAGTATTTTTCATCCTTGCAGTCATCCAAAAATAAATCCAGTAAGTATGGGGCCCAATCGAGTAGGCTTCCTTTCGTGCACTACACGACTGCTGCTATAAATCCGGATGATGCTTATTCCTTGTGATGTTTCCTTAGAAGTTTACAAGCCATCAATTCGATTTCCAATATGGTTGTTGGTTTGTTGATACTATTAATTATTAACCCTCTTTATCCTTTGTCAATACTAAATTTCTTCCTCATCTCTTCTTCTAGAGCCTTCTCCCTTGTTTTGTTATCTAAATACTATTCTAGATTCTCTCCATCTATTGGCAGACCTGTTAGTTCTGCAATCAGATCTACATCTATTGATATTGGTCTATCTATCCATAGAACACCTCCAAGCACCAAGGCCAATAATTTTTTAACGCAGTTGTTTATATCTTTAATGTCCAAAATGAGGGATTTCTAACAAGTTCATTATTCTGGTGTTGTACAACCCTACGATCCCCTATTGTGGCTCTAAGAATGGATCTCCTTTCAGTCCTGTACCTTTTCTCCATATAAACTTGTGGCACAAGCTTAGGTAACTTGTCCTTATCTACAATATCATGATCTGCATACTTCAATTTTTCCACACATCCTAAAATGCCAAGAAGGATCATGACTCCTTCGGGTATGTGTGGTAGTGTCAATGTTACTTCTTTCTATTTACACGGTGATCTATGTACCACCTATTTTCCCTTAGAATTTTTTGTTGTTTTCGATGGCCCTGCTTCTTGGTGCGCATCCACATCTTCCTCTGTGTCGAAATTATGTTGTCCTATGATATCCTCAACCTGTACCTATTCTTCTATCTGATGTGTTGTCTCTATGATTGGATGTTGGGATTCTTCAACTTGTGCATTAGGCTGGTCTGACTTTGTTCTCTCGTCGTCTTCCTCATTCATCTATTGTGGTTCTCCTAATCCCAACTGTTGCGTAGGTTTTTGTTCTTCGGCCCTTAGGTAAACATTTGTTTTCTCAATCACTATTTCCTACTCTTCGACAACGGTTGGCCTAACTAGTTCAATAATGGGTGATGGCATTGCATCCACATCTATGACTCCTTCTTGTTGACTAGGGTTTTCTACTTCTTCTTCTTTGTCCTATGAATATCTCGCGATGTTGTGTGTTTTCCTGGCGACACGACTGGGAGCTCCAACCTTCGACAGTGCCATCCTATTAAATCCTGAAAAAATATTGCTCTAAATCTTCGTTGAGTGTTGTGTAAATACCTGTTCGTACCGATTTTTTTCTCCTTGGATATCGTCTGCTCCAAATCATATTGAGTCTTGTTGTGTAAGTTTTCTATGTTTATACCTCCTTTCATAAATTCTCTGTCGTGCCCCACTTTTTCGATCATAGGTTTTCTTCTTTCTGACTTATTTCCATCTCTGTGCACTACATTCACCCTTTTTGGTAACGTAGTGTCTTCAGGTTCTGTCATACCACTTTCTAGCTTTTGTTGCATGCTCTATCCTCCAAAGTTTTGTCTACCTCTTATCCATGTGTTACTTCTTTTTGGCCTTTTCTTGTTTTTCTTTTTTTTTCATATCTTTTTCTTTTAACTCCTACTATATACACTATATACAACTCTACTTTTATGTGTGACATCTACTAAGGGTTACTAGGTCGACTATCCCTATATAGTTCTAGTCGACTACCGTTCACCAATCCTTGAATCTCTTTTCTTGCTAGATCCTACAACTACACAACAAATCCATCTGACACAATTTATTTCATATGGCTTGAGCCAATGCATCCTGAACTTCCCTAGGTGTTGCACATATTTACTATCATAGAGGAGAACCAATTCTCCTTCCTTAAATATTCTCTTCTTGATATGTCTATCATGCTAAGATTTATCCTTTAATTTATGTACTTCTTAATGGATACCAACTATAATCATGTCTTCTTCTAGTTCCATGAGTTGAGATAATACAATGTGCAGGCTAGGAATCAAATAATCTAAAGGGATTATTGCTTCCTATCCATTCACCAATTTGAAAGGTGTATGCCCTATAAGTTTCTTTCATGTAGTTCTATAAGACCATAATATTGTTGGTATTTTCAAATCCAAATCATCTTTGTTCACATTACAAATCTAAGTTAAGGAATTCTCCAATATCTTATTAAATGCTTCCTCTGTTCCATTGTTATGAGGATAGTATGAAGTGCTCTTCTAATGATGTATCTCAAATTATTCAATCATTTCCTGGATGGTATTGTTGATAAACTGAGTCCCTTGATCCCTCATCAGAATTCTAGGGCATCCAAATCTTGTAATTACTTTCTCAAATAGTAAGTGTGTTGCATTATCTACGCTGCAATATTTTACTTCTACTGCCTCATTCCATCTGGTTAAATATTTTTTCAAAGTAATGATATACCTTGCTCCTGATCTTCTAGTTGGTGGACTGATTGGTCCTACAAAATCTACTTCCCATTTATCAAACACTTTCAAAGTTACCTAATGTCTTAATGGCATATCATCCCTCCTGCACGGATTTCCAATCCTCTGAAAGACATTGTGATTCTACCAATACTCCTTAGCATCTTTAGAAATTGTTGTCCACCATAGTCCTGCGCACAATATCTTCTGTGTAGTATCCTTTCCTATGTAGTTTCCTCCAACTATTCCTTCATGTGCTTCTACCAAGATGATAGGACATTCATGTTCCATAACGCATCTCCTTAGAATAGTATCTACACCTATTTTATACAAGTGTCCTGCAATAAGTTGGTAGTCTATAACTCTAACCACCAAATTCTTCTTCTGCGCTGTATTATATTCCTTTGGGGAAAATCCTGTACTAAAAAATTCAATAATATCAACAAAATATTCATCAACAATCTGTATTGAAAGAGTTTTGCATCAGGAAAATTTTCCTCCAAACTGTTTGGTTCCTCTCCATTGGTTATCCTGAACATATGATCTCACCTTGCATTTAGTCTTCCAAGTTTCACAACTACTTCAAATTCAAACTCTTGAAATAACAACAACCATCTACATATTATCCCCCCTAACACTTTATTTTTAACCAAATATCTAAGAGTAAACATCTTAAAATGTTGGCCTAACAAATAATTTCTAAACTTATGCAATGCATACACCATAGCTAAACCTTGTCTTTCTGTTGTATTGTAATTTTGTTCTTAATCTAAAAGCTTCCTAGTTGCAAATGATATTGGGTGATCTATGTCACCTTCTCCTGGTTGTGTTAATATTGATCCAAGTGTTATTGAAGAGGAATCCACATGAACATGAAACTTTTTGACCAATCTGGAAACACCAGAATTGGTGTAGTCACCATTTTCTCCTTCAAAATGTCCAAACTCTGTTGGCACTCATCATTCCATTGAAACTTGATATCCTTCTTTAACAATTTCTCCATGGCCATAGTAATACGTGCATAACTCTTTATGAAATTCCTATATTATCTTGTATGACCAAGTGTAGCTCTTAATTGGCGCAATGTCTTAGGTGGTGGTAAGTTAACAATGACAACAATCTTTGCAGGGTCAACTAGCAGGCCCTGTTTACACACCACATGCCCTAGCGAAATTCCAAATGGTGCATTGAATATGCATTTCTTAATGTTCAAGGAAATATGACACTTCCTACACTTGTCTAACATCAATCTTAAAACTTCAACATGATATTTCAATAAGATAAACATTGTCCAATCATACAAATGAACCTCCAAAATTGTATGTATAAAATATTTAAATGCAGCTACCACTACTCTTGAAACAATAGAAGGAGCATCCTTTAATCCAAAAGGCACCACTATGTATTGATATGACTCCCATTTTGTGGAAAATGTAGTCTTATGGTGATCCTCTGGTGCTATTCTTATTTGATGATACCCTGAAAATCCATCAGTAAATGAGTATGCTTCTTGTCCTCTTACATTCTCCAATACCTCATCTGTAAATGAAGTAGGGAAGTGATCATGTAGACATGAATCATTCAACTTACTCAAGTCTACACATATCCTTATTCCCCCTTTCTTCTTCTCCTAAACTACCATAGGGATAATCCACTCAGATTCTTCAACGGGTTCTATTATACCAGCCTCTAACATCTTATCAATCTTTTTGTTCACTTTCTATTTATATATTGGATTCAACCTGTAGGTTCTATGTCTTATTGGTCTAGCATCTGGTTTGAGAGGAATCTTCATTTCTCCAAGTTCTCATTCTACCCCTTTCATCTTTGAAAATGTTGCGGGAAAAATATCACTATACTCGTGCAGTATTTTTTTTTTCTTTCCACTGCCTGGTTATCCCAATAGTCCCCAATACTTACAATATTTGGGTTCTCTTATATTCCAATGTTGACTTTCTTTATATTTAGTGATGCAGTAAATTATTCTAACTATAATTGTAGTCCTTCTACTTCTCTTTACCCTTCAACTTATGTTATCTGAATATCGCGTGGGTTTTCTTCTGTTGGATTATGTTATGCGGTGTGATAACATTGTAACAATTGTTTGATTGTCTATTGATTTTGGTTATGATAAGTTGTCACAATTTCAACTTCAAGTTCTTCAAAAATATTTTCCTTATCAACTTCAATGTTGCATCCATTATTGGATTCTCGTGTTCAAATGAAATGTGATCACAAATTTATGTTGCAAACCTTGCCAATTTACAATTCCTCTATGTAGTTCCAATTCTGTGTACCAATTCCTTGGTATGCATGCCAATGTATGAATGAAGTGATGTGGCCATTCCTATGGTGGTACCAGTCTCCACTAGGTTATGCATATGTCTATATGTTCTCTGGGTTGTCCTATGCCATCATATTTATGCATATATCTCTTCTCCTACTCTGTTCCAAAATATGATTTGCAGTAATATTTTACATTGATACCAATCATTGATATTCTCCTTATGAGTACGCCACCAACATACAGGTGTTACTTTCAATGCAATATCTTAGACTGATAATATCTGATTTTCCAAATCTTTTAACTCAAACTTTCTTTAAAATTCTTCTAAATCATTTTGACCAATAAAAGTAGGAGGTTATATTACCTCTGTGCCAACCCATCTCAGTGCACATGTCATTTTAACCTCAAAAGATTAATTCATTCATTATAAACCATTGCAAAGCATAAAAGAAAAAATCCACACAGTGACACAAGTTTTACCATGGTTGACCCCCCGGGCTACGTCCACAAATATTTGTCATTCTCTTCTTATTTATTATTCATCATCAAGTCTTTGCGTTATGCACATTGCAATATGTAAAGTGAGGTAGACCAGTTCGCACTAAGCTCCACAACTTGCGACTAGACTCTCAGCTACAATGCATCTCTATCTCAGAAAAGGACTTCATATTATCTCCACAACTCTCAACCAACACTAACTTACTTCAAAACTCACAAGTTACTTAAGACATACTCTCATCAAAAGCATGATCACCATATTTTTATACTACAAAAATGGGTTAAACCCTTTACATCAAAGACCAAAACCTTAACCCTAAGTGGATTAGGTTTGTCCATATTGTAACTTCCTGCGTGTGGCTAGTCCTCGATCCAACCATTTCCTTGTCACTCCACGTCCTTCTTCCTTCCTATGATGATTTTCCCTGATTTATGGCATGCTTCTTTTCCTTGACATCCGACGTGTGCACCTTTTCTGGTCCCTTTTCTAACTGTTTCTATAATTTCTACGCATTTCCCCAAAATAGCTTATGTCAACACTCACTAAATCATTTCCACATACCCAAGACCCATACCCACTGCCAAAAATCTCCTAACAATGCCCATATCCCCACTTAAAGGTGAAATATCCCCTCAAGAGTTCATCTATGGTGGTTTGAGATGTCATTCAAGACCCTTGAGCTCTAAAATCTACCTAAAAACTTGAGACGTTGGGTGTCATAGTCACCAATACTTGCATTAGTCTCTATCAACATCTACTATGAACCTTCTTGAAGTGGCTCCAACTTAGCCTTCCTTGACTTCTTCTTTGCTTGTACATTCTTCAATTTTTCCTACAAGTTCTTCAACTCCTGCGCACTTCTCAACCAATCCTATATTGGCATTTCCTTCTTCTTCTACTTCAAGTCTTGCACGACAGTTCTTACTCGATCTTCCTTTTGTTCCAACTACTGCAACTTTTCTCCTTCTGCAAATTATTCCATAATTGTGCGCTCCTATCATATAACTTTGTGACTTCCTAGATGCTCTGTGCAATGTTCTCCATGTGACATGTCAACTCTTGTTCTATTTTTGACCTAACTTCTGGCGGCATACTTGGTTGTAGGAGCACCATCAAATCAGTGATGTGGATTTTATAATTTTCCATGCCCTATGCTATCTTTTCAATCTTACCTTCTCTTTGTATATTCTCTCCTTCATGCGCGCTGTCAGGAATTTTCTTGAACACTTCTTTTATGCACTGCTCTATCTGACCAATGTGTTGTTCCAATTCCTCCCTCTCATCCTGCACCTGGTTGATTGTTATCTCCATTGTGTCACTTACATCCTTATCCAAGTGTAAGTTTGTCGCATCTATGTGTGCCCTTGATTGAATCTCCTATGTGACATTGACTTGAAGTATATACAACGCTTTGGTTGGGACCTTGGGAAATCACAAGTCCAAGTGGTCTATGTACTTCAATTGTTTCTACGGTGTCTCCTCATCCATATGCAACATGTCCTAAGTGATACAAAACTTTCCACTACCCAACGTTATGATCTGGACCATATCCTGCTCAGGAACTGTCTTTTCTTGATAAGTTTTTTGTGGTTGCACCGTCTCCTTCTACTATGTTGTATTCAATTGCAGTTGAGAAAATGTGTCCTTAACCTCTGTCATCTTCTTGATGATCTCCTCTCGCTACTTCTCAGCATCGTACCACGCCTCTATTGCATGGTCCTGCACTTTTTTGGTGACTTGTTCTACATCATATTCTGTTAATGTAAGCTCATGGATGCTCTTGTGTGCCTTCATCTTCTTTCACTAGCCTTCTTCCTGCAATATTGTCCTCTTCATCGGTATAGTTTTTGTTTGTGTTGTAGTTGTTGGCATGTCCATGTCAGGGACATATCCACCTCCTCCTAGTTCCTCCTACGTAGGAACATTTGTCTCCTTCTTCTCACCTCCATTTCCTACTTCCGCGTGGTCCTTCTTTTGCACTGAGGGATTTGGAATAATATTCCTTTTTTTTGGTTTTCTCATTGTCATGCTCCCTCTAGTATCCTTGGAACGCTCTACAACCTTCCTCATATGTTTTTCTAGACTGTTTGATTTCTGTGATGGGCCAACTTCTACTTGTTTCTTTCCTTTTGATGCCTTCTTGGAAATCATGGGTACCTTCCATTATTCAGGCCAATATTTCATGGCCCATTGGATTTCTTCTCCTATCACAAAGTACCATATCTGCAACCAATTCTTGTTGGGATCCATCTTGGCTTGAATCCACATGTTGTGCCTGGAAACCTGAAATTTAGCTATGTTTTTATGTTCTTCCACCACTTGTGGTGGTATCCTCCATCTCTCATCCACCTTTTCCTGCATCTCATCAAAATACATCGCAAATATGTTAGAATTTTCCTTCCTCGTT
Organism: Picea engelmannii; assembly: GCA_009831015.1. Taxonomy (NCBI): domain Eukaryota; kingdom Viridiplantae; phylum Streptophyta; class Pinopsida; order Pinales; family Pinaceae; genus Picea; species Picea engelmannii. Next base: position 340,292 of record ML799177.1, read on the forward strand.
TTTGTGTTTGAAGTATGCCGTAAATTTGTATATTGCATTGCGCGACACTTTCCTATCCTTTGGTGAAATCAATTGTTTTTAGGGTGTCCCCAACCCACCAATTCTATGATTATTATCATCCATGCATAATGGAACTATGTTCCTAAGTCTTGTGCATCCTTGCAGTCATCTAAAAATAAATCCAGTAAGTATGGGGCCCAATCGAGTAGGCTTCCTTTCGCGCACTACACGACTGCTGCTATAAATCCTACTAGTGCTTATTCCTTGTGACATTTCCTTATAATTTTACAAGCCATCAATTTGGTTGCCAATATGGTTGTTGGTTCACTGATACTGTTAATTATTAACCCTATTTATCCTGTGTCAATACTAAATTTCTTCTTCATCTCTTCTGCCATAGCCTTATCCTTTGTTTTGTTATCTAAATGCTTTTTTGGCTTGGTAGATGTAATATCTCCCGGTAGAGCTCTAGTTCTAATTATGAATTGTAAACATGTTTTTTAGGATGGTGAGCCGAGTTATAATAATATAGGAGGATTATGTGATGATTAGGCCAGAGAGCCTAGGATGCTAAGGATATAATCCTGATTTTTGTATATGTAATTATGCAGATCATTAATAGAAATTATACATCGCTGCGTGTAGACCGGCCACTAAGAAACAATGATGGGGGACTAAGCTCCACTAGGTAGGTAAAGGGATTGGACTGAGAGGCTAGGAAAGAGGGGCTAAGAAAGAGGGCTTAAACCAAGGGAATATTATAATATATTCCTGAAAATGAAAATACTAAAGTGGGGAAAATAAACCTAGTTATCCTAAGTTCCTGGGAAAGGGAACGAGTGCTAAATGGAGTGCATGTAGCTCCAGGAAGATAGGTGTCGACCTGGGCACATGCAGTTAAAGCTGGAAATTCATCATTGGGGGTGCTTCGATCCCCATTGTCAGATCTTTCACCTAACTCGCTTGGCATCCATCGTCGACCTTTGCATCTTTCACGCACCTATGAAACCAATAACCTGTGAAGTTGACCTGTGTTTTACTGTGAAGCACAACATATCTGTAATTTCCAAAGCCATGTTGTGCCTTATCAAATTGTGGTTGTTGCCATCCCCTAAGCTATATTGAGCCTTGCTATTGTCCTCACTTTGATGGAATTGAGTTGAAGTTGGTTGAAAAAGTGGGTTGTCATGCCCATGATTGAAGAGGTACGTTGTCAGGACTATGAGAAACTCTCTCTAGGTGAGAGAGTGTGATGAGGAAGTGATTTCTCCTGGAGGGAGTCCCATAGCTACTACAAAGTTATGAGAATTATGGTTTGACCTGTTGCTGAAGCCCCGAAAGGGAGGTGCAACAGCCGATGGACTGTGTGACATTGAAGGTGTATACTCCTGGGGTGGGACAGGCATGTGGGGAATGAGAGTCTATGAGAAGTGTGCATAAGTGGATACTAGGAGAGAATCCTTCCTCTTAAACTGTGTGACTTTCTATTATTGACATCACCCGTGTCCGTTTGACATAGGAGATGAATTGAATAAGCAGGTTGTCAGGCCTTTGAGAAACTCTCCCAAGTGAGAGAGTTTGCTGGGAAGTGAGTTCTCCTAGAGGGAGTCCCATAGAAGCTACAGTACTCTGAGACTTCTGGTCTAGCCTATTGTTGAAGCCCAAGGTAAGGGAGGTGTAGTAGTCGATGGACTTGTAATAGTGAAGGTGTACCCTCCTGGGGTGGAATAGGCGTGTGGGGAATGAGGGTTTATGGGCTGTGGGCGTAAGTGGATCCTGGGATAAAAGATCCTTCCTGTTGTTTTTTGAAACTTTCCTATTGACCTTGCTTAGCCTAGAAATCCCTTGTCCGGTGGAGTTTAGTCCTAGCTCGAGGGTGACCCACTGCTGAGCATGATGAGCAGTGTGGTATATGGCTTGGAGGTTCATGGAAGGTCTGCACATAGTTGGTGGTCTTATATTAAAAGATAAGTACCACTTTTATGTTCATTTACATGTTGTGTATTTCTACATGTGTTATAATTGATGAGTAATGTCTGTATATTCTATATGTGTAGGCTTACTATTATTTCCACATTAATCTATGTATTAGCAGAATATGTTGTATGTTTATGTTTATATATATGCACATGCTAATTGTCATTTCTATGAGGTAGCATGTCCTGGCCTAGGTGGCCTGGATATGTATGATGTTTCTGTAAGAATCTCTATGTGGCATAGCCCAGCTGGTTATGGCTGGGTATGCTACAAATTTGTATCAAATGGGTATCAAAGTTAAGAGAGACGTCATGTAGTGGCGTTGCCAGGCCTGTTGGTGGTTGGAGGTGTTACAAAATGGTATCAAAGACAAGGTTCAAGCACTGAGCCTGGATGGGCCAGACAAGTGGTCATTAGAACCAAGATCTCAGAAGGAAATTGTTGCCAAAATGGAAAAAATTGATGTTCAGAGCCCAATTTTTGACACTGAGCCTGAATTAGGCCGTATAAGTGGTTATGGAATCAAAATATCAGAGAAAGTTGTTGTTGAAAAGGAAAAAAATTGAATTTAAGAGAATTCTAGAGTACCAAGAGAACACCTTGGCCATGTTTGGAATCTCAGGAGGTATAACGATTCAAGAAAGACAACGGAGAAAAGAAAATGCAATAAACGGGGGGGTTGGAACTGCAAGGTTTGAATTTGAGCCATTAGATCAAGAAAAGATTAAGTCATGACCATCAGATCTCATTGAAGGGAGATCGATGGTGGGGAGCGATTGTGGAGATCGGGAAGGAAATTAAAGTGAGAGTAAGTTGAGACTCCATAATCCCTCAGGATCATTGATCTTGCTAGATCAACATATCAACGATTGATATCGATCCCACTATGAGTGAGCATCTTCGCATTGCGGATATCGGGAAGGAAATTAAAGCGTGAGAAAGTTGAGTTTCCACAATCACTCCTGGTCGTTGATCTTCACAGTTCCTTAAGGCACGACTGGCGATCTTGCAAAGTGAGATAAGCGCACAAATGTTAAGCTGAGGTCACAACTCTTGGTCAAGTATAGAGAAGATAGAGCGACTTCATGTATTTCCTGTCCGTCGATCCAAACAAGGAACACATGTTGGCAAGTTAGCTTGTTCGGGAATATGACATTCGAGAGAAACAAGGTCTGAATAGAGTGGAAACTCCCAAAGTTCCAAAGATGAAGCTCTGAAGTCCCGAAGTCCAAAGACAATACAAACCGTTCGTTGAAGGAGATGTGTGTCATAGGATAGGATTGTTCGGGAATTCGTCATTCGGGAGAAATGGAGTATGCTAAGGTGAAATCTCCCGAAGCCCGAAGTCCCAAAGTAACATGGCCTGCTGATGTCACTTGGATTGATGTGGACACATGGATTGTGTGCCACATGTCAGTGGGTTTCAAACCTGTGGAAGATTGAAATACCATTTGGAACGTGACACGTGTCACCCATATGATTGGGCCACATGTCAACTGTTAGTATTATTCCATGTGGCACTCCATATGAGCATGGTTAGTGGGGCCCTAAGGTTACATAACATAGTTAAAGGTCAATATACAACAGGCCCACACTGGCGTTGATCACGATACATCAAGATCGACAAACAAGAGGCATTGCGGGGACCCAAGTTGCACGACAGTTAACTTTACAAGGAGGTCCCGCAATCCAAGCCATGGTTTCTTAGGAGGGGTACGTGTCAACGTAGGGAAAATTGTGGAACAATCAACAGGTTACTCCAAAACCGCCGAACCATGTCCCCGCAATTGGAAAAGTATAAAGTTTGATGTGAATTTTCGGTATCTTTTAGTTCAAGCATGAAAACTATGGGACCTAGTGGATGCATGGCACTAGATCGTGAAGTCTGGAGACTTGGCACTCTGGAAGAAATGGCTTCAGATGGAATGGGAGGAAGAAACCCCGAAGCTCAGAGTTCTACAATAAATCCAAACTGTCAGTTGTTGAGAAGTCGTGGATCATTGATCCACCCCTCTTCGTGAGTTTGCCAATTCGGCACTTTGGGAGATTATTTTGATGATCTTGAAATCCGTCGAAGCCTAGAGTAGTGAATCTCCTATCCACCATAGATCTTAACATAGAATGTGGACTCTAGATCCACCGTCCTTTGTAAATTCACCAATTCAAGGTTATGTGATGTTTGTGATGTGCGGGAAAGGAAACCTCCAAGGCTCCAGAGCCCTGAAGTTTCAAGGCTCCATATAAGCACCCAACTATTAGCACTTGGTCATAGCCATGGTCTCATGAAAATTAAGGGCTCAAGGAAAATGGGGGCTAGTGCCCAAAAACTGTGTTAAAGAAGGGAAAAGGGGTTACGAAGGAAGTAGGTGGGTTTCATTTGGTTCGAACCCGCATCAAAAGAACATTGAAGACCTGGGAACTTTATGATATGTTCCAACAAAGATCTAAGAGCCATTAGCTCAAAGAAAAGAGATCGTTGCACAAGAAGTGCATCAGAGAAGAAGCTCAAGTTTTAAAGGATCATAGCTTTCTACTCAAGGATCAGAATTGAGAAAAGAAGTCGTGATTGGAAAGGTATTGAAAAGAGGATTCCAGATGTAATGGTTACATTAAAACATAAAAAGTGCTAGAGATGTCTTCAAATAGAATAAATAAGGAAGAAGGTCAGGGAAAATTCTTTATTCTACATTTGATATTTTTTAGAAGTCATTGGATCAGATGTTGGGTTCGATAAGCAGCATGGAAACCCCAAATGGAATTCTTGTTTGGGGAAGATAGTCAAGGTGACAATGTTTTCACATCAAATGTGAATGCTAGGTGGAGAGAGCCATCTACAATACATGATAATGCATGAACCATAAGTTCATATGGAGATGCAAAGAATGGGAATAAGGAAGGAAGGTTTTATGGAATATGAAAGAGTTTGGAGATAAGATGTGGCATCTCCAAGGATCAACTGTACATATTGGAGATAGCACCTCCATTATTACTATCAGAATGCGTAGTGGAAGTGTTGGCCCTTTACCAAGTTTTGAGGATTCTTGGTCATGTTTGACCTGATTTTGGGACTTCAACATGCTGTCAAAGGCAGAGCGCAAGACGAAGAAGAGATCATGGGATCTCGACCCCTTTTTGGGATTTTGGATTATGTAGCAGGTATGGAAATCTTGGCCCATGGGTTTACCCATTCTTAGGCCTATTTTGCATGTATAAATAGATGCTAAGGTGATGTAGTGAGTACAAAAGTAAGTATGAATGGCTAAGTGCTAGAGTTGTTTCTGTGTGATCAAGAGTTGCAAGTGATTTGGTGCATACTAAGTGAAAGACATTGTAAGAGACTATAGAAGGTTGTGTGCTTAGATCTACTCGAGGAAGGAGGATCTAGTGAGTTGTGCAGATCTCGTTTCCTCTGTGGAGTAGGGTTTTTGAGGCTTTGTGAATGTAACTGATTGAAGAAGCTAATAAAGAAGAGAATATTTGGTGGACGTAGCCCCAGGGTGGGGGTGAACCACGTACATGTTGTGTTTCTATGGTTTGTGCAATGTATTGATGTGTTTATTTGCTTAGTGCTTTAGTATAGATGAATGATCTGTGATGCTTGGTTCTTAATAATATGGATGGATGTTGGATCTAAATTATATACATGTGCTTAGTGCTTGAATCTGCTAGATCTAATCTCTTTCATCATGCTAAGTGTTGCTAGATGTTAGATCTGGTTGAATACTACATTGCTCTATAATTAGGGTTTAACTGTGTTGTAACTGAGACTGATATTGATGAATGTCAACTATTGATTTCTCTGTTAAGTGTTAGAATCATAGATCTGTGTCCTAGATAAGGTTGCAGACACCTGAGTCCTGCAACCACCCTTGTCTCTACCTCGGGTGAGACTTCATCTGCCTCACAGGTGTTTCTGAAAGGGTTAGTTGTTAGGGTTTCATTGGTGTGCTATTGTAGTGTTGAACCTTGGGTCTACCCCTGTGCCAATAAATGGTTTCATTGTCAGGACCTGAAACTATGATTGCTAGGAACTGAGGAAAAAGAAGCTTTGTGCGAAGATCTGACCTGAAACTATGAAAGATCTATGCATAGACCTGTCACTCTAGTGCATAGTATTCTACTTGATCTGCAAAGCTCTGTGCCAAGAAGGTTCAGATCTGAAGAAAAGAGGTAAGATCTGCAAGCTCTGTGCTCTGATAAAGATAAGAATAATGAAAATTTTTAGATCTAGAAGCTTTGTTCTCTGCTAAAGACAAGATTAGTGGAATTTTTTTTTTCTAAAGTATGGATCTAGGTATGTTTAATAAGATTTGTCCTAGCTTAAAAACTAGGGCACTGATAGATGAAAGAAGATTTGATATGAGTAGATATGATAAGAATAGTAAAAGATATGTTATACCTATGCATAGAGAGAATGTTTGGACTAACAAATGGATGTAGGATCCTAGAAAGAATTTTTTGTAGGTTAGCTACCATGATCCTGGTATACAGTACAGGAAAGGATGGGGGTCATTTAAGAGAAAGAGAGGATTAACCCTTTGTTACAGTTGCAGAAAATGGGGACATTGGCTAAGGAATGCCCTGGAAGAAGACCTAGTTGCCTCTATTGTAAAGCTATGGACCATGAATTTTTGGATTTCCCTAGAATTATTGCTAAGGTTGAAAGGATGAATATGAGGCAAGACCATGAGAAAGGTCAGGCAACTGAGATTATGACAGAACTTCGTAGAAGGAAAATTTGCAAAATTGGGACTTTGTCGGGATATCAGAATTGCGTCACATGGCACTTTTCCACGACAAAGCAATATAGTCATTGGGGGTAGTATAACCATTAGAACGATGGCCAAAATGAGTAGAAAGGCATTTATGATCATAAATTTTTCCACCAGACCATTGGGATCGCGCCATAACGGACATAGCTGAGTTAATGAAGGCTTCTCACCCATTGCAAGAGATTCGTTTCCAAGTTATCTATTTATCCCGCCATGCCACGTGACGAGAACACTTTTTCTAACCGTAAATCTAAGTTCGCAGACTAGTTGATTTCGCACAGTGATCATCACGTTATTTCCATTCATCCTATTGCATTGAGCAATTACTCTTCGAACCCGAGATATGCAACCACGAGCGTGCATGTTAGACGAGGTTAGCACTGCAGAGAATTTTTTTGAAGAAGTTCTCATTGACCTAATAGCTGAGAGAGTAATATATGAAATAGAAATGTCCACAAGTATTCAAGCATCATCGATGAGAGGAGTGCGAGCCTCTCCGTTGACTACTCGCGGAGCCAAATCATCCTGACCATCAACGGAAAAGAGAACCAAACACAGAGATGACCTAACAAATGTGAAGCTAATCCCATCCATATTGCCTGATTACATCCCACCTCTAGTTGGCACAGTGATTCGAGATAGTGTTCAAAGAGATTTTGAGTACTCCATGATTACTGTGTACCTCTCGAAGGGGATACGCATAGTTCACATGCAGCAGGAAAAGATCACAACGTTGAATTTCAATGACTTCAACCTCAGAGATTTCAAGAAATACAGTATGCTCACCCCATATAAATACTTGACTAGGATGAAGGGGAAGACCTCAAAGATAATCCCCCAACCGTGGACGATGAACCTCGTACAGTCCACCTTGCTAAATGTAATGAAAATCCCACACTTTGTAAGGAACCAGGAAGTGAACGCCTATGTCAAGCTATTACATTCATGTTACTGTGGCGGTTACTTATGGCTAGACCATCATATTACAATTGATCCGACGTTGATCCATATGATCATGGGATTAAGTATGCAAGGACCCAACCCACAAGAGTTCTATCCAGGAAAATCCATAGATCGTGCACTAGCACAGAAGATCAAATATACATATGTCGGTGTGGAAAAGGAAAGTGAGGCTACAAGGTAGCTTCCATCTAGAATGGTGAAGTATGCCTAGCCTGCTAGATAATAGCCGAAAATTTAGTAATGAAGAATAGACCTACGCAGGTCACAGGCTTTGTCATTGACCTCACAAGGAAGTGCGTGGAAGGCCTGCAGATGAACTGGGTGAAGTACCTAGTTAATCAATTGGAGATAGACTTCTGCGAAGCACAAGATCAGGGCTATGAGTTCCACTTCAGCTGGATCCTAATCCTTATCATCTTTTCTTCTTGGGAGATGCTAGAAGGTGTGACCTTCCTGGATATTGAACCATTTGAGTTGCTTGCTGCAAAGTTCACTACCCTTTGGTACTCGAGTGATATGAACAAACAGTGCTAGGCGAACACTATTTTTCACACCTATTACCTTCATCTGAAGCGAGCCATTGAAGTTGAACCTCGCATGAATCCGAACAACCTACAGAGGTTCTGACCCCTGATGAAGTTCTACATATATCGCCACTTCATCTACATAGCATCACGAGCCGATGAACACAAGGAGCATATTCAATCATACTACAAGCTCACAGAAGAAGACCTGGAGGAGATCACTAAGGACTAGTCCATAGACCTCCTTATTCCCATAGACCTTGTAGATATTTTTGACCCTAACAGACCAAATACCATGCATAAATAACATGATACACCTGGGCCCAATAGAACGAAAAAGACCGAAGAGGTCCAAGACTTAAGTAGTGCCACGGGAAAGACTGCTTCAGTATCACCTGATCGAGGGGGTGATGACGAAGTAGAATAACTAAACAGAATGGGATCTGAACAGAAGCTAGGTGAAGTAACACCACCCAAATATGAGGTTGATCCCCTGAAGAAAGGAAGGTTTCACCCCTGAAACCTTCTTCTCAGAATAAATCGAAAGCCACCATGACCAAGATGAAGACTGTGCTTATTGCCGATGATTTTGAATTCATTATCACATCTCTAAACGACACTTCACTGGAAATCATGGAGAAAGAAGAATCCAAGCATGAGGAAATGTATGATAGAATTGAGGTCAAACTTCGAGGGGTACAACAGGCCCTTCATTCTAGTCACGTAGTCTCCACTGTGCCCTGCCATCAGGAGAACCAGAGTTGGGAGATGAGCCAGCCCAACTTGATCGACTAGTTGATGCGGTCAAAGCTCACCTTTGTCAATAAGAAACATAACAAGCCACCCGGGCCTTGAAGCAAGTGCAAGGCGTACTCATAGAACAACACAGAGTTGCAGAGTAGGAGAAGTTTTCTCTCTAGGAAAAGTTTGAAGAAGAGAAAGTACAGATGCAACAAGAAAAAGAACAGTTTCTCATAGAGAAACTCGAAGTGAAATAAGAATTCAACACATCCCTCCACTCTATGACAGGCTTAGAGCCACAAGAAGAAGACTGAGTCACCCATCCAGTAAAGAAGCTTGCAGAAGCTATCTAGCAGCTATAACAATGAATAGCATACTTAGAGCTTCACACAGTGCCCAACACCCCACAGGATGTGAGGGACCAAAGAGAAGCAACTACTTGAAGCACGGTTGAGAGAATAAAGGCCCTTTCCATGGAATATAAACAACTCACTGATTGCAGTGCCTAGAGCTATGACCAACTCATTGAGAATCCAGAATTGAAGGCACTGGAGTCACAACTCCAAGAGGTGAAGTATCAAGCAAAAACAATATAGGCTCAATTGAAGACCCTGTCAGCTGTGGAAAGAATGAAGTGATCCCAGGTGTTACCCATGATTTTGGTCAATCTTGATAGTGTATAGATGATGGTGTACTCAGGCTTCTCATAAGAACTTTCTCCTGAGAAAAGTGGCATTCACCTCTTCCCAGAAAACTTACTTTTGAAGAGATTTCGCAAGTTGCTAATATCCTAGGGTGCGAGAATGACCCATTCTCGCAGGCTGCCTTCAGCTAGGGTGCGAACTTCTCACATTGTGCTACATAGCTAGGGTGAGAACTTGTTCTAAGGCTTGGAAAAATATGAAGTCTCGATGGTTCTAGAAGGGAATCTTCTAGAAGAATGGGTTGGCATTCGAATGGTTATCCTTTTACTGGTTTCCATGATATTGTGGGATCATTCTTATCAAAGTAACCATCTCATTCTCTCCTATATATTGATGGAATTCTCATGGAAAAGGTTAAACAAGATTCATTGGAGAATTGGTGAAAGAATTGTGTGAAGGACCTAGCTTGAACATAAGCTTGGATACTCTAGCAAGTCTATCAAGAGGATTTGATCTTCTTCATACAAGGATCGAGCAAGTGTGTGTGTTGGAGCCAAGAGCCACTGAAAGGAAGCTTGCAACATCAAGGCGATCAGGTTGTATCTTCTACTTTTGATTAATATGATACAGCGGCATGTCCTTTTCCCATAAAGTCATTCTCACATTATTGTGTAATTCCTTGATCATACACATAAGTTGACAGTTGAATATATTTTTCTATCTTCACTTTGGTTGGTTTGTGTTGTCTTGGTATTGACCTCACGAGAGCACCGGAGCGAAGCAGGAGAAACAGAGACCCTAGGAAGCGATAGAAAGGTATGTTACTTGTTCCTCCCTATTAGCTAATTCAATGGTCAAAACTTAGGGAAAGAGTCGCGTCCTGTCCTACTTTGTTCTAGATCCAGGTGGATCTAGGGAGATCTGTTAGTATCTGCACCTACTGATTAGTCCGATAACAAAATTGGCGACTCCACTGGGGATATAACCCATTTTCTTTGTGGTTTTGGTATTTTTCCTTGGACATTTTCTCTTGCCTTACCTTTCTCCATTCATATCAATCTTTGAGTCTTTAGGATACCCTGATAGACCCTCTGGGTCCAGAGGCCTCTTCAATTTTTTTGTCTTTTCCCAAAAATTTTCTTAGTTACAGACATTCTCACACTGCACTCCACTGTGGCCTGCAAGAATATACTGAGTTCACACTTTGCTTTTAGGTCCAGTGCGAGGTTCTCACACTCTTCTCAAATCTGGCCTGCGAGAATGACCCATTATCGCACTGTGTAATATTGTTAGTCTGCGAACCCTCTTTTCAAATTTTTGGATTTGAGTTTTTTGCATTTTCAGATACCCAGATCAGTATAGGTTCCTAAAAAAGAGCCTCTTGGACCATTGTTTGATGTTTTCTTGTCTTTGTTTTTGCACACGAACAGTCTTAGGAAATCAAAGGCTCTTCCTGTCACTTTTTTCTTGACTTTCGTTTCTTGACTTTTCTCTGAAAAGATATACTCTCTGAATTTGGAATCTGAGTTTGCTTGTTTGGTTAAGAACCGACGATCAGTTGAAAGTTGATCTTCTTTGTCTTTATCATTTTCTCATTATTTGAAAGATCATTTTTCTCATGAAATTGACAAGACTAGTTTGGTTTGCTTGTTATTTTCGTTTCCATTGAAAGATTGGTTTGGGTTTTTATCTATTGCTTGTTCATTAGTTTTTGGTTTTCTTCACTCTCACCACCATGGTGTAGGTCCTTTTTGAAAAGTGAACAACATTTTTTTTTCAAAAGCATTTTCGTCTTCGAAAGTATTGAAAATCAATTGTTGAAATTATTGAAAAAGAAAAAATAGAGAATTGTTATTTTTGCGTGATTCGTTGCAATTGCATTTTAAAGGAAATTGTGTATTGTAGTTCAAGTTTGATCTGAAAACTTTCTCTTTCCCTCCCGTACATAGGATTCATTGAACTAAAAGTGATATCTTTCATTCTTATCCATGCATCGTTGGGTCAGAGTCTCATACAACATCAGTTTCATCTCCGCTTCCTTTGAGTAACAACAGCCCTTAATAATATTGTGCAATCGTAAAATTTAACTAGTAACTCTTTTCTAGGGCTCTATTACACCAACATTTAGCTAGGCTATCGCTTTGGAATAGGTAGAGAGATACACTCTCCAAAGCACAAAACACACGATAGCATCTTGTGTTAAGGAGTGTCAAATTCCATTTACAACATCTTGTCCTGGGAAGCCCTTCTCACACAAGGGTCAAACGCGAGGTCGCATTGATATTGATAGAGTTATTCACCCTGCTTTGTTGATATCGGTGTAGAGATTGCACATATTACGGGTGTCACTCGGAGGTATGCCCACAATGATGAGTGGAAGCCTTTTGAGTTGATTTCAGGCTAGATACCCTGCCCTTGCATGTGGATCGGACTATCGACTATCCCCCCAGGATTTATTGTTGTCAGTGGTAACCTTAGTGGCCTATCTTTCTAGGGTCTTACACAAGGTGACTGTGAAGGGGAAAGTATTCACAGCACCTGGAATCGACGTTGGCCAAACTCACTCAAGCTCCTTGGAGGGTATACCCACGATTATGTGTGGGAGCTTGCACCAGGGTGTAAGTCTGTTAAGCAGGTTGTCAGCGTAACTTTTCCACCCTAGCCCATCCCCTTCTCGTCTCGTTGTTGCGACGTTGGATTTCATCACCAACTAGTGGCTTCAGAATTGGAAGGTCTTGATTTCTTGGTATTGTTTCCTAGATTTTGTTTACTAGCACGTGTTTTTTGTTTACCAAAGTTGACCATATGATTTCCTTCATAAGTTTGTCACTCGTTTACAATAGCTCCTCCATGTCATTCACGTAGAATGAAGGGTTTATCTCTAGAGCATCTAGAAGGTTCTCAACCCTTGCCTACAAGTTCACCAGTGGAGTCGTCAATTTTGTTATCGGACTAATCGATAGGTGCGTACATTAACTGATCTCCCTAGATCCACCTAGATCTAGAACAAAACACACCAGAACATGACGTTTTCCTTAAGTTTTAGATATTGAATTTACTAACTAAAGAGGGATGAGTGACATACCGTTTAAATGTTGCTTCCTCTCGTTATTGCCATCCTATCTCTGTTCCAACGCTCATACAATGATGAACCTGCAAAAGAATGCAACCAACCAAAGTGATAGCAATAGCATAAACTCAATATAAACCTATGTATGTGATCAAGGAATCATACAATAAAACACAACAAGCTTTATAGGAAAGAATCATATTACTATATCATATTAAATGTGAAAGAGAGATTACAACCATGGCCTTGATGTCGTAAGGTCCCTTCCAACTATCCTTCGTTCCCCACACACTTCCACTCCAAGAATTCTGAGAGCACAGATATGATAGTATTCACAATCTATCTTGACAAAGTGGATCATCTAGCCAAGCTAAAAATCTCCAAAGCTCAATCCAATCCAAGCTAATCCCAAAATCTCCAAAGCTAACAGAAGCTAACTTTCTCCATGAGAACTCCTCTCCTTTTATAAGTTGAATAGGATAAGGTGAGGAGGTTAGGATGTAATGATCCCAAGCCAAATTCTTTCTTGGAATCACTAACTACTACTAATTTATTGAGTTATTAAGTGCATACAAGATTCATCAACACATGGATATCACAATATATTCAAGATGTAGAAGCACATGCAAAGATCTGACCTTTTTATTATGAGCAATGTAAGATCAATACAATAGATGACCTATCTGGCATAAACCTCAGATGGTCGTACAAGCAATAGATATGAGCTACTACAAAATTCTCCCGCTAATACAAAATAATGCCTCCAAAGGATGAATAAGAAATGAAGATCAATACAAGTAGATCTGAATGCCAAAATCTCTAGCTGAAGAATGCCACGCTCCAATAGAAGGCTGAAACCCTCAATAACTTGGCCCTGCTGCCAAAAGTGTCCAATCACCCTATGAAATATGCCAATTGATATATCGGGTGATGGTAAGAATAACCCAGGCGCCTGAATATCCAAGATCCCTCTCAATCTCTGTAGATCTGAATTTCCCACTGAATGGGGTGCCCCACTGAATGACTGAAACCCTAGCGGGTTCAGCTCTGATGAAGGAGGCCTCCAAATGCTCTGAAACTCTCCCAGAATATAGATCGGGCAATGGCAAGAATAACCCGGGTGCTTGAATCTCCAAGATCCCTCTCAATCTCCATGGATCTGAATTTCCCACTGAATGGGGTGCCCCACTGGATGACTGAAACCCTAGCTGGTTCGGCCCTGATGAAGGAGGCCTCCAAATGCTCTGAAACTATCCAAGAATATAGATCGGGCTATGAGAATCCCGTGGGAGAAGTTTTGAGCTCAGATCTCAAGCAAATCTCCCTAGATCTGAGTTTTACTGAATCACAGGACGTCCCCTATGGCTCCACGACGTCCCAATCTACAGACAAATATAGAATGATGATAACCCTCCAGAAAATCCCTCAAACTGATTGTCATGCCCCTTCAAACAAAACCCAACTGTCGGAATGGCCCTAGGCCCTCAGGATAAGCTGGATCGAACCTCCCTCGATAAACTGGCCCTGAGACTAGAATGGTGTGGAGGAGTCTTTCATCCCC
>ML799177.1:361030-388353 GCA_009831015.1 Picea engelmannii
ATATAACTTTTAACTTCTTGACTTTCCCCCCTTCAGTGTGAGACTATGACCTAGTGGGGGTGCCCAGGCCACTGAGTCTCCTCATCACCTCTCTAAGAGGTGGGGGACATTACATAGGATGATCCCACTAAATCATGAAAGTGAGTAAGATCCAAACCATTCGGATGCCACCTGACCATAGACGTTTCTCCTTCTAGAAGATTCGAGAAAATGCTTTTTTTTCCCATGTGTAGGCATTCTCGCACCCTACCTATAGAGAAACCTGTGAACATCTCACACCCTAGCTATGGTGCAACCTACAAGAATCAGGCATTCTCACACCCTGCCTATATAGCAACCTGTGAACTTCCTTTTTTACAGGGTTTTTACAAGGGAAAATGCAACTTCTTTTCTTAGGAAAAGTTCTTCTCCCTTCTCTCTTCAGGAACTCAGGCCACTGACCCCTCTAAAGGCAACATATAGGTTTACATCATTAACGGTCATAGGGATGACAAAAATAATGTGTAACAGAGAGCCCCCCAAAGTATGAAGTTAGAACAGAGTGATAGATGAAATAATTTGTCGAGTGTGTGTAGGGAACAAGAAACAGTCGGTCGGAAACCTGCCAACAAACAAGGAAATACAGTACAATAATATATCATCACTAAGGTAGGCATTCCCATACTCAGAATACAAATGAATTAAAGCATACATGTCGACATGCGAAGATCCATGTCGAGTAAGACAAGTCATGGCCACCAAACATACACTATAGATCCATGCCGATATGACTCAAATCTGAACATAGCCACCAAAAATACACTATGGATCTATGTGTTAAACACTCAAATTTGAACATAGCCACCAGACATACAATGTGGATCTATGTAATAGTACACTGAATATACTCCAATGCAACCTAAATCTATCAGAAAAGATCCAAGGTCTTCATCTCCACCACTCTATAGTACGAATCTAACCATGTGAATACATGTGTTGAAGTCGTACATGGTAGAAACCACTTGATTACAGGTCATTAGTGTATATCGTTAACAAGTGCAATGGAAATCACCATTAATGTCAATGACTCCCAAGGTACTCTGGTACAATCCAACGAATGTGAATCAATGAGTTGAGGTCGATCACTCGACAGAATCTCTCGATCAGGGGTCGATAATGAAAACCCATTGTTGAAAGTGAGGAAACCTGCCATTGAGACATGCAAGTTCCAAGGTACCAATTAGTTTCTAAGTCTAATTCCTGGATAATGAGTTGAATTTGACAGGAAAAGACTTGTCACAGGAGGGCCTTAATGTATCCCACATCAATGACACAAAATAAGTAACAAGATTTGATGTATATCAGAGTAACAAGTGATTCAGGACTGACTCAGGGATGGTCGACTCAATAGAAGGCTTAAAAACTGCAGAAATGGTCGACACAATAGAAGGCTTTCCGAGTTGAACTTCTCTTTGAACATATTGATGACACCACAACTATCTTGGAAACACTGAATCAACAACAAGGATCACAGACCAATTTGTAATCTTATAAAGGAGTATGATCAGGAGACAAGTGGATTTTCCAACCTAGACACAAAGCGAGTGAAAGGGTGTCATGTTCAAAAGTGATTATTCCACAAAATACAGGTTTAGACACAATTCTTTCCCAATTTCCCCCCCCACCATTTTTGGCGAGTACCTCTTTATTTTTACACAATCTTGAGGAGGATAACATATGCTTGTAATGCAATCTCATCCTTCAAACGAGTCCCTCAGAGTATGTTTAACGAACCCTAGGAAGGAGTGGTTCGGTCCCGTATGGGCCTTTCGATGTTTGTTTTACGAGTCCAAAGAAAGAAAACTCAGGGGTTTTTCATGTTTTGAGAGTGAAAAACACTTAAAGAGAAATATCCCAGTTCCTTTTTTGTAAATTAGTCTGATGAGACCGAAAAAGAGATAAACTATCGCTCAACAGACATTTTCTTCAAATACTTTAACGAGCGTGAAAAGAACAAGATTGCTCGGCAATCTTTTCATGTTTAGAGAGTCTGAAAAGAGATTAATGGGAACTCCAGTGGGTTCCTTTTTCGTATAACCTTTACGAGTCTGAAAAAGTGATAAAAGTATACTCGGTTACATTCTCATTGATTTACGAGCACGAGAAAGAACAAAGACTAAGCTCGATAACTTATTCTCATGTATTTACGAGCATGAGAAATAACAAAGACTAAGCTCGGGATTGTTTTCATTTTTATGCAAGCTTTAAAACAAAACAAAGCTATGCTTGGGATAGATTTTAATTTTACACAAGCTTAAAAACTAAACAAAACTATGCTTGGACCTAGTTTCATCTTTACACAAGCTTGAACCAGAGGAAACTATGCTTGAGGTAAGTGGTTTCATTTTTACACAAGCTTGAACCACATAAAACTATGCTCGTGACTTCCCAACGCATAACACATGGATGGTTGATACTTAGCCCCCAGCTTAAGAAAATAGCGGCTAAACTTTAACATGAAGTCCAGAGGCTGGAAGTATTACCCCCCAAGCTTCGTTTCATCCAACAACAAAGCCAGAGGAAATGAAGCTTCAAATACTAGACGAAAGACTTGACTCAAACAGAGAGGGGGAAAACTATTTCATTTTTTAACGAGCTTGACACAGAAACAAGAACTATGCTCACAACCTCTATTTCATTTTTTAACGTCGTTTCCACAGAGACGAAAAAAGTATCCTCGCAAGTGGTTTCATTTTTTAACAAGCTTGAAATTAGAAAACTATGCTCAAATACCTTTGTTTCATTTCTTAACGAGGTTGCCTCAGAGACGCAAAAACTATCCTCGGGAATCTCTCTTCTTGATCATAGGTTGCACCATAACTAGGGTGTGAGATGTTCGCAGGTTTCTCTATAGGTAGGGTGCGAGAATGCCTACACGTGGGAAAAACAAGCGTTTTCTCGAATCTTCTAGAAGGAGAAACTTCTATGGTGAGGTGGCATCCAAATGGTTTGGATCTTACTCGCTTTCATGATTTAGTGGGATCATCCTAACCTCCTCACCTTATCCTCTTCAACTTATAAAAGGAGAGGAGTTCTCATGGAGAAAGTTAGCTTTTGTTAGCTTTGGAGCTTTTGGGATTAGCTTGGATTGGATTGAGCTTTGGAGATTTTTAGCTTGGCTAGATGAGCCACTTTGTCAAGATAGATTGTGAATACTATCAGATCTATGCTCTCAGAATTCTTGGAGTGGAAGTGTGTGGGGAACGAAGGACAGTTGGAAGGGACCTTACGACATCAAGGCCATGGTTATAATCTCTCTTTCACATTTAATATGATACAGTAATATGATTCTTTCCTATAAAGCTTGTTGTGTTTTATTGTATGATTCCTTGATCACATACATAGGTTTATATTGAGTTTATGCTATTTCTATCACTTTGGTTGGTTGCGTTCTTTTGCAGGTTCATCATTGTATGAGCATTGGAATGGAGCTAGGATGGCGATGAAGAGAGGAAGCAACATTTAAATGGTATGTCACTCATCCCTCTTTAGTTAGTAAATTCAATATCTAAAACTTAAGGAAAGCGTCATGTTCTGGTGTGTTTTGTTCTAGATCTAGGTGGATCTAGGAAGATCAGTTAGTGTCCGCACCTAACGATTAGTCTGATAACAAAATTGACGACTCCACTGGGGATACATCATTGTAGCCGTAGATTAATTTACGAAATGGGTCGAGGCGATGCCGACATTTGACAACACTGGAAATACCGCAGCATTATTCATTTTTAATCACATCATAGCTCATTTTGGTGTTCCCCGGGATATTGTCACTGATCACGGTAGCCACTTTAGAAACTTCATGATGTCCGAACTTACTGAAAAGTTGGGTCTTCGCCGTGAAAACTCAACTCACTATTACCCGCAAGCCAATGACCAAGTCGAAGCAATTAACAAAGTTCTCATAACTATGCTCCGACGAATGATAGGGATTCACAAAACAAGTTGGCACACAATGTTGTTTTTGGCATTGTGGGCTTACCAAACATCCATCAAGTCCGCTACTAGGTTTACACCTTTCTGGTTATTCTATGGTTTGGAATCCATTCTCCCGATTGAATGTGAGATACCCTCTTTAAAACTCGTTGTTGAACTCCTACCAAACACTTATGTTGAGGAAGAACGTCTATTGTATCTTATGCGATTAGACGAAACTCAACGCGATGCTACCCTAGTCATAAAAGCTCAGAAAAAATGTGTCAAGGCCCAATACGACAAACATGTCAAGCCTCACGTTTTCTCCGAAGGAGATCTCGTTCTCCTCTATGAACAAGATCAAGATATGCTAGGAGATGGAAAATTCAAATCCATGTGGTGAGGTCCTTATATCGTTAGACGAGTGTTAGATAAAGGGGCTTATGAGTTAGTAGATTACAATGGTATCCCTTTGAGTGAACCTAGGAATGGGTTGTACTTGAAGAAGTACTATGCATAAAATCACATGTGCACGAGTACTTGTATTTTTATTGTATCATACTTCTTGTGTGTTACTATAGCTTGCTTTTTTCGTTATCTGGTCTCTGCCCTTATGTGACGTTGTGTTTGATTTCCAGATGTCGGAGTCTTTGCTACCCTACATTGGCTTCGCTGATGGCACTAGCCGTAGTATTCATAACCTTTCTTCCACTGCATGGGCAATTTACGCCCCTACAAACAAACTTGTCTCCTTGCAAGGTGTGTGTCTCAGCCATGTGACCAACAATATTACAAATTATAGTGTCATTATTGAATTGCTAATTAATGTTATCTCACTTGGAATCTGTCATTTGGTTGTGCGACTCGATTTGCAGCTTGTAGTACTACAGTTAAGTAATGTCTATACTATTCGAAGTCCTACTTTGTTACGGGTGTATTTGTGAATTCGCCTCTTCGAATGTTATTTTGATTATATTGAATATCAACATATTCCTAGATGTCTAAATACATTAACTGATGCATTGGCTAACTATGTATTAGATAGACATTTGGATCATTTATAAATCAATAACATCAATTTTCACACAACACAAGATAAACCGATAGAATTCGTCTGTATATATAACGATCAAAAGACTTTTTTACAAAAAGTTCTATCCAAGGACTAAAATGTCAAAATCTGAAGCTCATATCTTCTACAAAGTGACGTCATGGATGACATTCACGGTAACAAATGACTTCCCGGGAAACCCTACGAAGCAGTTGACCAATGGACTCGGACACTCCTACTGTATGACGCTGATAACATCGTGGAACCTCTCCAAGAGGCATGTTTGGAATATCTTCTGTCAAAACCTCTAGGTTTTGTTCCACTGTTTCATAATCCTCAGTGTCCCATCATGGCACTGGCGCCAACTCTCCTCGCCGTTGAATGGGAGAAGTACCAGGAGGTCGGTAAGGTCCTACATCTATGTCATCAACAACGAATTTTGTATTTAGTCCTTGACGAACATATAAAAAAAAACATTTGCAAATGATAAAATTCACAAAAACATTTAAAAAGAAAAAAAAAATGTGTACTTCTTACCAAGTTCCCCCCACTGAGCACCCTCGGGCAGGACTAAGTCTGGATCTCCTCATAAATCCAACATGGCATAAGAATAATCGTCGACCATCAACATCTGTGGTCGCAACCAGTCGAAGAAGGTAACATCATATTTGATAATTGGTCCAGCTATGTGTCGGGCCATGAGTTGACACCATCTCAACATTCTTGGATATGTGGGAGCCGATACATCCCACTCATCCTGCAACCTCAATAACAGAACCCTCTGGAGAAAGAAGGACACCAACAAAGATCCGTACCCGAATTTCTTCAGGTCGCCTCGCCTGCATTTGGTCAACTACCTTTTCATGCTACGAAGCACAGCATCTGCCCAGTTAAAAACCTGAGGCTCAGTACACTCTATGGCATACTGAAAGTAAATTTGGAGCGCCATGTGAGGAGTGGAGCTCCCAACCATACGTGCAATGGTGAACAAAATAGTGCGGAGGGTCAAATCCCACACTCCCCAAATAGCTACTTTCCCTTTCTTCCTCTCTGCCTATGGAACACAATGTAAGCAGCAATACTCACCCATGGGCAGCCCACCACCTCTGCTACCAGTCAGGCTCACGTGGTACCCATGTCGTGACAGTCCTGTCAAGAAGTAAATGTCCTCAATATCCAAGGATAATGTGTGGACCCCTACATGAAATACTTACTGATCAGGATCCCACATATGCACAAGGTACTCCAATAACCTGATTTGGGCCCTCATGCTCGGGATATGAAAGTACTTCAGAAGACCACAGTTTCACAAAGCGACAATGGTGGGCAGATGATTTATGGCAATGGCATTATCTTCTTCGTGCTCCCTTTCGCGCCATTACAAAACCATTGTGATGGCCAAATACCTAAATAAGAAGCACAAGAAGAAGATTAATAACTCTATTCACAAATTGGTATCTTTTCATTGGGAAAATTTTTAAAAAACTTTTACAATTTGCGGTTCTCACAGGTACGGTTTAGGCACAGTGTGAGGTTCTCGCAGGCGCCTGTGGGCTCACCTGCGAGAATGACCCATTCTCACACGTCCCGTGTAGATCACCTACGAGAATGGTTGAGTGCCATAATAACCCCCAAAACAAACTCAAAATGGTGGTTTTTGCCAATGAAAATGAAAAATTAAACCATGAAAAAGTAGAGGACAAAGAGCCTACCTCACTGTCGTTGATGGTTCGTCGAATGGATGCTCATAACTCTCGCAATATGACGTCGAATTTCAAGGGTAAAAGAGGGGTTTTTGGGCTCAAATAGTGATAAAGTTAAAATGATATGGTAAAAAGAGTTTTTACCCCTTTATATTCACTTTTACCATGTTATTGAACTTTTATAATTATTTATTTATTAAAACCTAATCCCTAATGCCCTTTTGAGTGTAACTTTTGCAGGCGTAACGACTTTGATGTTCATTTACAGGGATGTGGACATATTTTTTCTTTCTCATCGCATGTTTTTTTTTTTTTATGGTTTTTGTATAAAACCTCGAGCTGGGTCTTTGTCCGTTCTCATGCTCGAAAATACATGAGAACATGTTCGAGCATACTTTTATCACTTTTTCGAGCTCAACAAGGTTATACAAAAAATGAATCCCCCTGGAGTCCTATTTAAGCTCTTTTCAGACTCTCTAAACATGAAAAGATAGTCGAGATACCTTGCTATTTTCACGCTCGATAAAGTATTTGAAGAAAGTGTCTGTTGGGCAATAATTTATCTCTTTTTCGCTCTCATCAGACTATTTTATGAAAAAATGAACTGAGAGAGTTCTCTTTTAAGTGTTTTTCCAAACTCTATAATCATGAAAAACCTTTGAGTTTTCTATCTTTGGACTCGTTAAACAAACATCGACAGACCCGTCATGGGACCGAACCACTCCTTCCTAGGGTTTGTTAAACATACTCCGAAGGACTTATCTGAAGGATAAGATTATATCAACAAGCATATGTTATCCTCCTCAAGCTTGCGTAAAAATAAAGAGGTACTCGCCAGAAATGGTGGAGGAAAATTTGGGAAAGGGATATGTTATCATCATCATATTAATTGGCAGTAAGTGTCGCTCTTGAACATGACAACCCCTATTCATTATTTGAAGCCGGTTTGGGAAATCCATTTGTCTCTCATTTGATTTGCTACAAGGTCAAACCCTTCGTTGTCTCTGAGTCAATGCTGCCAAATCATTGGTCGTGTTGTTCATATGTTCAAGAGAAGTTCATCTAAAACCTCTATTAAGTCAGCCATCTATAGTTGTCCATTCTCTCTGTGTCGGCCTTCCCTGTGTCCAGTCCAACTTACATCATACTCTGTTTCACCTTCAAAATTTGTTACTCATTTTGTGTCATTGATGGGGGATACATTAAGGCCCTCCTATGACGATTTTTGTTCCATCGACTTCAGCTCATTATCTAGAAGCAAGACTTAGAAATTCTTTGGTACCTTGGAACTTGCATGCCTCAATGGCAAGTTTCCTCACTTTCAATAGTGGGTTTACATCATTGACCCCTAATCGAAAGATTCCATCAGATGTTCAACCTCAACTCATTCATTCACATTCTAAGGATTGTACTAGAGTACCTTGGGAGTCATTGACATTAATGGTGATTTCCCTCGCACTTGTTAACGGTTTCATTAATGACCGGTAATCAAGTGGTTTCTACCATGTTCGACTTCAACACATGTAATCACATGGTTAGATTCGTAATTTTGGGCGACAGGATTGAAGACCCTAGATATCATCTCTTGGTCCAGGTTGCGATGGAATATTTACAATCTGTGACACATAGATCCACTTTGTATGTCTCGTGGCTATGTCGTCTTAATTTGAATTTTCTCGCATAGATCTACAGTGTATTCCTGGTGGCTATGCTATATTTTGATGGCATGGATCCATAGTGTATGATTGGTGGCCATGACCTATGTCTACAATGTCATCCGTATGTGATCTGAGTATGGGAATGCCTACCTCAGAATTAATATATATGATATTCTGCAGATGCTTGGTTGTTCGCAAGTTTTCGATCAGGTGCGCTCCTGGTTTTCGACACACACATGAAACTTACAAAGTCTTTCGGTTGTCACTGATTCCGGCCTCATACTTTGGGGGGCATTCTGTTACCCATGATTTTGGTCAATCTTGATGGTGTATTGATGATGGTGTATTCAGGCTCCTCATAAGAACTTTCTCCTAAGAAAAGTGACATTCATCTCTTCCCAGAAAACTTACTTTTGAAGAGAGTTCGTAGGTTGCTAATATCCTAGGGTGCGAGAATGACCCATTCTCATAGGCTGCCTTCAGCTAGGGTGAAAAATTCTCACACTGTGCTACATAGCTAGGGTGCGAACTTGTTCTAAGTCTTGGAAAAAGATGAAGTCTCGATGGTTCTAGAAGGGAATCTTCTAGAAGAATGGGTTGGCATTCGAATGGTTATCCTTTTACTGGTTTCCCTGATATTGTGAGATCATTCTTATCCAAGTAACCATCTCATTCTCTCCTATATATTGATGGAATTATCATGGAAAAGGTTAAGAAAGATTCATTGGAGAATTGGTGAAATAATTGTGTGAAGGACCTAGCTTGATTAGAAGCTTGGAGACTCTAGCAAGTCTATCAAGAGGATTTGATCTTCTTCATACAAGGATTGAGCAAGTGTGTGTGTTGGAGCCAAGAGCCACTGAAAGGAAGATTGTGACATCAAGGCGATCAGGTTGTATCTTCTTCTTTCGATTAATATGATACAACGACATGTCCTTTTCCCATAAAGTCATTCTCACTTTATTGTGTAATTCCTTGATCATACAGATAAGTTGACAGTTGAATATATTTTGCTATCTTCACGTTCGTTGGTTTGTGTTGTCTTGGTATTGACCTCACGAGAGCACCGGAGCAAAGCGGGAGAAAAAGAGACCCTAGGAAGTGATACAAAGGTATGTTACTTGTTCCTCCCTATTAGCTAATTCAATGGTCAAAACTTAGAGAAAGAGTCATGTCCTGTCCTGTTTTGTTCTAGATCCAGGTGGATCTAGGGAGATATGTTAGTGTCCACACCTACCGATTAGTCCGATAACACCAGGAGAAATGTACTGCCCAACAATAGGTCCACACTATCCAGAGAAAAGTCATGGAAGTGACTAAAAGGCTCCAACCTGTACAAGATAAGGTTTACCAACTATTCACAGAGATCGAAGGTTGAGGAGTAGAACTGGAGCAAGTTGTCACCATAGTTAAACAATGCCTAGAGGGACCTGCCAATGAAGTATTCATACAAGAGTTCACTGAACAAGAGGTCATGGAACATCAACAAGTCGAAGCAGATCGATCCACACTAGAGGATTTTGAAACAGAATTAGTATGATCATAGTGACTTGGGAGGAGTCATAGGTGAGTCTTGGGGGCATGTTGGCCCTTGACCAAGTTTTTAGGATTCTTGGTCATGTTTGACCTGATTTTGGGACTTCGACAAGATGTAGAAGGTGGAGCACAAGACAAAGCAGAGATTGAGGGATCTCGACCCATTTTAGGGCACTTTTTTGGATTTGGGATTATGTAACGGGTATGGGAATGTCGGCCCATGGGTTTACCCATGCTTAGACCTATTTTGTATGTATAAATAGATGCTAAGGTGATGTAGTGAGTACGAAAGTAAGTACAAATGGCTAAGTGTTATAGTTGTACCTATGTGATCACGAGTTGCAAGTGCTTTGGTGCATACTATGTGAGACTTGCAGAGCTATGTGCAAGTCATTGTAAGAGACTGTGGAAGGTTGTGTGCTTAGATGTACTCAAGGAAGGAGGATCTAGCGAGTTGCACAGATCCCCTGTCCTCTGAAGAGTAGGTTTTTTGAGGCTCTATGCATGTAACTGATTGAATAAGCTAATAAAGAAGAGAAGAGTTGGTGGACATAGACCTAGGGTGGGGGTGAACCACGTACATGTTGTGTTGTTATGCTTTGTGTGATGTATTGATGTGTTTATTTTCTTAGTGCTTTAGTATATATGAATGATCTGTGATTCTTGGTGCTTAATAATATGGATGGATGTTGGATATGAATTATATACATGTGCTTAGTGATATAATCTGCTAGATCTGATCTGTTTCAGCGTGCTAAGTGTTGCTAGATGTTAGATCTGCTTGAATATTGCAATGCTCTGTAATTAGGGTTTAACTGTGTTGTAACTGAGACTGAATATTGATGAATGTTAACTACTGAGTGATTTTTTAAGTGTTAGAATCACAAATCTTTGTCCCAGCTAAGGTTGCAAACACCTGAGTCCTACAACCACCCCTACCTCTACCTTGGGTGAGACTTAATCTGCCTCGCAGGTTTTTCTAAATGGGCTGGTAGTTAGGGTTTTTTTGGTGTCTTGTTGTAGCGTTGAACCCTGGGTCTGCCCTTGTGCCAACAGGAAGCATGGAATGAAGGTCATCAAATATGGCATGAAAAAATTTGAATATGCATAAGTTGAATCAGAGGAATCCAAATAATAATGGAATGTTGAAAATCAATATCAGCGTAATATGTGATGGAAAGTATGAAAAATAGACAAGGAAAAACTCCTAGATGGAGTCAAGTCCAAGAACATCCTAAGATAATGGAAGAATAAATCATGAGATAGATATTTTGATAATAGGAATGCATGTCAACACTCCAGGGAGGAAATCTAGAATAGTAGAGGATTGTTGATGCACTCCAAAGGTGTGAAGGTATTTCCACGGGAACATGGAGATATCTAGTCAAGAATAATTTAAAAGTGAAATGACTTCTAAACAAAAATCAATAAGGAACCAAAAATAAGAAAATGATTCTATGCATGGTTTTGAATGCAGAGGAGATGGTGCTTGATAAGAATCCATCGTAACTGACATAGAGCCATGAGTGACAGCCCAAGAGGTTGGAGGTATCACTTGAATCTATGATGGTAAGGTAAATGAAGGACTTTCAGTTAATTCTATTCAGCTATCAAAAGAGAATAGGAGAGTACAAGAAAACCTCAAGTACTAAAGTATTCTATCGAGAAAGGGCTGAAGAAGTTCACTCCTGAAGAGTAACTAGATGTTGAAGAATCCAGAGTCTATAAAACAACTTGGTTTAGAATTTGATTCATCCAAGTACAAGTTGGGATAGTTGGATCCAGGAAATTAATGAAAGGTGAAGTTTAATATCTGCTTAGTTTGGGACTATAAATGCAAAGGTCGCCAAGAGTGATTTGGCTAGAAAGTGCTCAGGGTAGGAATAATCATGCACAGTGATCACAGTGGGAGCACAAGAAGATTCAGGAATCCGAGAAGAATAAAAGACTTCTAGGATCAACAAGGAAAAGTTGCACATGGGAACGAAGTTACTGAAATTATGGTAGCAATAGTTGAATTGGGATTGGTTGAACAACCATAAGCGAAAAAATAAATTCTTTCATGTTGCAAGTGTTGTTGATGATGTTGCTACATAAGGAGGGAAGAAACATAAAGCTGAAGTGTTGGTTATAATTTTGATAAAAGAAGCATGAAAGATTCTCCTACCATCCGACATTCAGGTAGTATAAAATTTATTAATGATAGTCATGCAGGTATGAGTTTATTACTCTTATTACATAATTGTTGAAGGGAATTTAGGTAAGAATTTCCTCAACCATATTTATTTTATAAAATCACATGATTATATTATTGAATGCATACCACTAGATGTGGTAAAGGCTGGAGGCTTGTATTAATTCAAATCTTCTTAGCTTTGAATGCACACACTGACATAGGAGAATGTCATGTTAATTCGGTTGTGGGGTAATAACCAAAGAATTAAAAGATAAGAAATTTTTATAGGAATGAATGCCAATAAGCTAGTCATGTATGAGACCATGACATGGTTGGATATGGAAAGGTTATGAGCCACACAGGTACTAAAAGCTTCCTACCTTTAAATAAAACTTGGGCTGAAACCTTTTTGCTAACACTAATGAACACCATATAATTATATTCTTGGTGTAGTGTTCAGGTCAAAAAGGAAGGCATCCAATTAATTGGGAAGACAATAGAAAGTGTGTGGAGAATGTGTCAACAAATTGGCCAAAATTCCAAATTATGGATGGTGAGATACATGACTGAAATAAAGAGCATTATGTAATCCAATGCAAGGTGCACTGATTAATTATGCATTGAGAATTGCACTCGTGAATAGTAAGTGATCGAATTGTATACTAAATGTAATGGTTGAATGTGTTTTGTAAGTATATGCATATATATTATTGCATGGAAATAATTGTTACTAATGTTAGCTGAAATGTTGTTAACTCATGAAGTTGAGGACATTTTAGGGAGGTGTTAGACATTGCAACAGGAAAGTTGCAAGTCAAGTAGTCACACGAGCATTGACTACAAGAATTTTTCTTGTTCAGAAAAAAAGAAGTAATGAACTTACAGATATTACTATAAATTTTGAACATGCATATGCATAGAATGTCGAGTCATTCTATTTTATTAAATTGTTGGGTAATTTTGATTGAATTGTTAGGTGCAGGAAATTCTAAGATCACTGCATAAGATTTTGTACATATTGCAATTGAATTATGATGTACAACAAATACTGACAATTTGTTGGTTGTATGCAAGATGAAGGATTGCAGGAAAAATGTTATGCAGTTGGTGCTTGTGGAAAACCACAAGGAAGGATGCATTCATAATATGGAAAAAACCAAGATGAATTATAAAATAGAATTTCGTGTTTTGGGGGGAAAGTTGAATTCCCTTTTGAACTAAGTTGGATTTCCTAAATGAATTATTTTATGTTCTCTCATGATAACTGCATGTGGGTGATGCAGATAAGATGATGTTGATTAAAGTGGAATTTTGACTACAAAGAGTAGCTCGGGGAATATGTTGATTGGAGACCTCTGAGAGTAGTTAGAACTCCTCGAGCCACGATGCTCTGAGACTTCCGGTCTAGCATGTTGTTGAAGCCCAAGGAAAGGGAGGCGTAGCAGTCGATGGACTATGTGGCAGTGAAGGTGTACACTCCTAGGGTGGGATAGGCATGTGGGGAAGAGAGACCGTTGGTTGGAGTGTTGTTGGGGTTTGGTAGCTTGGCCTAGACCATGTTGATATGGAAGTCTTCTCAATCAAAAGGTGTACGAGCAAAGTGTTTACGTCTATGGAGTCATAGCCCTGCTGAGAATTTATCAATAGTGAGATCTAAGGCTAGGTGGAACATCATGGATCTACAACCGATCAATGCTTTCAATGAGGTTTAATTGAAGCATGTAACAAGCCTGAACAATGAGTTGAATGCTTTCCTGAAGAAACTCTATGGAATAGAGCAATTGAGTTTCACCTGCAGTATGGACACTAAAATTGTACTTGAAAGTAGAGCACCAGGTGGATAATGGGCTTCCAATAGCTAAAGATTGGAGCTTTTTGAAGAATTTTTGAATTATATATGTATAAACAAGTTGCACTGAGGACAATGCTAAAATAAGGGGAGGAGATTGTAATATCCCTTGGTAGATCCCCAGTTGTAATTATGAATTGTAAACATGTTTGTTAGGCTGGTGAGCCGAGTTATAATAAGCTAGGAGGCTTATGTGATGATTAGGATAGAGAGCCTAGGATGCTAAGGCTATAAGCCTAATTTTTGTATATGTAATTATGTAGATCACTAATAAAAGTTATACATCACTACGTGTAGACTGACCATGAAGAAACAATGATGGGGGAATAAGATCCACTAGGTAGGGAAAGGGATGGGACTGAGAGGATAGGAAAGAGGGGCTAAGTTAGAGGGATTAACCCAAGGGAATATTATAATATATTCTTGAAAATGAAAATACTAAAGTGGGGAAAATAAACCCAGTTATCCTAAGTTCTTGGGAAAGGGAACAAGTTCTAAATGGAGTGCATGCAACTCTAGGAAGAAAAGTGTCGACCTGGGCACATGCAGTTAAAGCTGGAAAGTCAGCATTGGGGGGGGGGTGGGTTCACTCCCCATTGTCGGATCCTTCGCCTAACTCGCCTAGCCTCCATCGTCAACCTCTACATCTTTCATGCACCTCTAAAACCAATAACTCATGAAGTGGACCTATGTTTTCCAGTGAATCATAGTGTATTTGTACTTGTGAGAGCCATGTTTTGCCTTATCGAATAGTGGTTGTTGCCATCCCCTGAGCTATATTGAGCCTTGCTATTGTCCTCACCTTGATGGAATTGAGTTTAATCTAGTTAAAGAAGTGGGTTTTCAGGCCCATGGTTGAAGAGGCAGGTTGTCAATCTTGTGAGAAACTCTCTCTGGGTGAGAGAGTGTGTTGAGGAAGTGAGTTCTCCTGGAGGGAGTCTCATAGCTTCTACAGAGCTCTGAGAATTCTAGTATGGCCTGTTGTTGAAGCCCCAGAAGGGAGATGGAGAAGCCGATGGACTGTGTGATAGTGAAGGTGTATACTCCTGGGGTGGGACAGGCATGTGGGGAATGATATTATGTGAGCAATGTGCGTAAGTGGATCTTGGGAGAGAATCCTTCCTCTTAAATTGTGTGAATTTATGTTTTTGACATCACCTATGTTCGTTTGACATAAGAGATGAATTGAAGAAGTAGGTTGTTAGGCCTGTGAGAAACTCTCCCAAGTGAGAGAGTTTGTTGGGAAGTGAGTTCTCCTAGAGGGAGTCTCGTGGCGGCTACAATACTCTGAGACTTCCGATCCATCCTGTTGTTGAAATATTGAAGGTGTACCCTCTTGGGGTGGAATAGGTGTGTGGGTAATGAGGGTCTGTGGGTTATGGGCATAAGTGGCTCCTGGGATAAAATATCCTTCTTGTTGTTTTGTGCAACTTTCCTATTGACCTTGCATAGGCTAGGGATCCCTTTCCCGATGGAGTTTAGTCCCAACTTGGGGGTGACCCACTGCTATGCGTGATGAGCAGTGTGGTCTATGGCTAGGAGGTTTGTGGAAGGTCTGCACATATTTGGTGGTATTATATTAAAATATAAGTACCACTTTTATGTTCATTTACATGTTGTGTATGTGTACATGTGTTATAATTGATGAGTAATGCCTGTATATGCAGTATGCGTAGTCTTACTATTATTTCCATAATAATTTGTGTATTAGCATAATATGTTGTATGTTTATGTTTATATATATGCACATGATAATAGTGATTTCTATGAGGTAGAATGTCCTGGCCTAAGTGCCCTGGATGTGTATGATGTTTCCACAATAATATTTGTATGGCATAGCCTAGTTGGTTATGGATGGGTATGCTACAAATTGGTATCAAATGGGTATCAGAGTTAAGAGAGACGTCTTGTAGTGGTGTTGCTCAGCTTGTTGGTGGATGGGGGTGTTACAACTGACTTGTTATTTCTGCAATTAGATCTACATCTATTGATACTAGTTTGTCCATCCATAGAACACCTCCATGCACCAAGGCCAATAATGTTTTGACGCAGTTGTTTACATCTTTACCGTCCAAAATGAGGGATTTCTAACAAGTTCATTATTCTAGTGTTATACAACCCTACGATCCACTACTTTGGCTCTAAGAATGGCTCTCCTTTTGGTCTTGTAAATTTTCTCTCCATATAAACTTGTGGCATAAACTCAGGGAACTTGTCCCTGTCTACAATATCACGATCCACATACTTCAATTTTTCTACACATCCTAAAATTCCAGGAAGGATCGTGACTCCTTCAGGTATGTGTGGTAATGTCAATGTTACTTCTTTTTGTTTACAGAGTGATATCTATACCACATGTTTTCCCTTAGAATTTTTTTTCGTTGTTGATGGTCGTACTTCTTGGTGCACATACACATCTTCCTCTGCATCGGAATTTTGTTGTCTTGTGATATCCTCAACCTGTACCTGTTCTTCTATCTATTGTGGTGTCTCTACAATAGGTTTTTGGGATGCTTCAGCCTATTCCATAGGATGGTAGGACTATGTTCTCTCATCGTCTTCCTCATTCATCTGTTGTGGTTCTCCTGAGCCCAAATGTTGTGTAGGGTTTTGTTCTTCGACCCTCGGGTCAACATCCATTTTCTCAATCACTATTTCCTGCTCTTCGAGAATGGTTGGACTAACTGGTTCAATAACAGGTGATGGGATCACATCCACATCTATGACTCCTTCTTGTTGACTAGGGTTTTCTACTTCTACTTCTTTCTCCTACAAATATCTCATGGCATTGTGTGTTTTCCTGGTGACACGACTGGGAAATCCAACCTTCGGCAGTGCCATCCTATTAAATCCTGAAAATGTTGCTCTAAATCTTCACTGAATGCTATGGAAATACCTGTTTGTACCAATTTTTTTCTCCTTAGATCTCATCTTCTCCAAGTCATAATGAGTATTTTTGTGTAAGTTTTCTACTTTTATACCTCCTTTCATAAATGCTCTGTTTCTCCCCACTTTTTCGATCACCGGTTTTCCTGTTTCCAACTTCTTTCCATCTCAGCATGCTACGTTCACCTTTTTTTGTCACACGGTGTCTTCAGGTTCTGTCATACGACTTTCTAGATTTTTTTGCACGTTGTATCCTCCAACTTTTTGTCTACCGCTTATCCATGTGCTACTTCTTTTTGGATTTTTTTTGTTTTTCCAAAAAAATTTCTTATCTTTTTCTTTTAACTCCTACTATATACACTATGTACAACTCTAATTTTATGTGCGATATCTACTGAGGGTTACTGGGTCGACTATCCCTATATAGTTTCAATCGACTACCATTCACCAATCCTTAAATCTCTTTTCCTGCTAGATCCTTCAACTACACAAAAAATCCATCTATGACATACTTTATCTCATATGGCCTTAGCCAATGCATCTTGAACTTCCCTGGGTGCTGCAAATATTTACTATCATAGAGGAGAACCAGATCTCCTTCCTTAAATATTTTATTCTTAATATGTTTGTCATGCCAAGCTTTATTCTTTTCTTTATGGACTTCCTAATGGAGACCAGCTATAATCCCATCTTATTCTAGTTCCATGAGTTGAGATAACCTTTCTTGAGTTATGCCTCTTTCTATCATATTTGTAATCGATGCAATGCACATACCAAGAATCAGATAATATAAAGGGACTATTGCTTCTTATCCATACACCAATCTGAAAGGTGACTTCCCTATAAGTTTCTTGCATGTAGTTCTATAAGCCCATAATACTGTTGGTATTTTCAAATCCAAATCATCCTTGTTCACATTACAAATCTTAGTTAAGGAATTCTCCAATATCTTATTAAATACTTCCTCTGTTCCATTGTCCCGAGGATGGTATGGAGTGCTCTTTTGATGATGTATCTCAAATTATTCAATCATTGTCTGGATGGTATTGTTGATAAAATGAGTCCCCTGATCACTCATCAGAATTATAGGGCATCCAAATATTATAATTACTTTCTCAAATAGGAAGTGCGATGTAGTCTCTATGCTGCAATATTTTACTGCTACTACCTCATCCCACCTAGTTAAATATTTTGTCACATCGATGATATACCTTGCTCTTGATCTTCTGGTTGGTGGATTGATTGGTCCTACAAAATATACTTCCCATTTATCAAAAAATTTCAAAGTTACCTAAGGTCTTAATGGCATATCATCCCTCCTGGATGGATTTCCAACCCTCTGATAGACATCGCAATTCTGACAGTACTCCTTGGCATATTTAGAAATTCTTTCCCACCATATTCATACACGCAATATCTTTTGTTTAGTATCCTTTCATATGTAGTGTCCTCTAGCTATTTCTTCATGTGCTTCTACCAAGATGATAGGACGTTCATGTTCCATAATACATCTCCTTAGAATCTTATCTTCACCTAGTTTATACAAGTGTCATGGAATACATTGGTAGTCTATATCTCTAACCACCAAATTCTTCTTCTACACAGTATTGTATTCCTTTGGGGAAAATCCTATACTAAAAAATTCAATAATATCAACAAAATATTCATCAACAATCTGTATTGAAAAGAGTTTTGCATCAAAAAAATTGTCCTCCAAACTACTTGGTTCCTCTCCATTGGTTACCCTAGATAGATGATCTGGCCCTACATTCAGTCTTCCAAGTTTCACAACTACTTCAAAGTCAAACTCTTGAAATAAAAATAACCATCTACATATCCCCCCCCAAAAACTGGCAACCAAATATTTAAGAGTAGAGTGATCTTTAAACATCTTAAAATGTTGGACTAACAAATAATGTCTGAACTTATGCAACGCATACACCATAGCCAAACCTTCTCTTTCTGTTGTATTGTAATTTTCTTCTAAATCTAACGGATTCCTACTTGCAAATGCTATTGGGTGATCTATGTCACCTTCTCTTGTTTGTGTTAATAATACTCCAATTGTTATTGAAGAGGCATCCAGATGAACATGAAACTCTTTTGACCAATCTGGAAACATCACAATTGGTGTAGTCACCGTTTTCTCCTTCAAAATGTCCAAACTACGTTGGCACTCATCATTCCATTGAAACTCGATATCCTTATTTAACAATTTCTCCATGGGTGTAGTAATATGTGTATAACTCTTTATGAACTTCCTATACTATCTTGTATGACCAAGTGTATCTCTTAATTGGCGCACTCACTTAGGTGGTTGTAAGTTAATAATGACACCAATATTTGCAGGGTCAACCATCATAACCTGTTTACACACCACATGCCCCCAAAAATTCCAAATGGTGCGTTGAATATGCATTTATTAATGTTCAAGGAAATATGACACGTCCTACACTTGTCTAACATCAATCTTAAAACTTCAACGTGATCTTTCAATAAGATAAACATTGTCCAATCATCCAAATAAACCTCCAAAGTTTTATGTACAAAATATTTAAATGCAGCTACCACTACTCTTGAAAAAATAGCAGGGGCATCCTTTAATCCAAAAGGAATCACTATGTACTAATATGACCCCCATTTTGTGGAAAATGTAGTTTTATGAGGATCATCTGGTGCTATTCTTATTTGATGATACCGTGAAAATCCATCAGTGATACCGTGAAAATCCATCAGGGCCTTGAGACCCATACCTAGTGATAACATATTCTAATGTTACCTATATACCTAATTAGAGGTAGAGGATTCCCTCAAGAGGTCATTTTTGGTGGTTCAAGGTGTCGCTCTTAGCCTTAGAATCCTAGAAGCTTCATTTATGGTCTTACTCTTCGGTTTGTTCTCCTGACCATATATGGGGTCCATATCCTCATACTTAACTTTCAAAACCTCATAATGCTAACTGTTTCCATCAAGAGACTAAATATACCCTGGAAAGTTCCTTTGTTGTGGTTCAACATATCGTTGTTAACTCTAGACACCTAGAAGCTTCCTTTAGGACCTAAGGCCTGGGTTTCCTCTCTCAATCATGTCCAAGTACCCATGACCTATACCCAGTGCTCAAAATCTCTTAATGATGCCCCTATCCCTACTTGAAATCCAAGGATCCCCTTGAGAGGCTATCTATAATGGTTCGAGGTGTTTTGTTTGGCCCTAGATCCTTAGAATATTTGCACTTTGACTAAGGATTGGGTTCCCCCCTTCAACCATATCAAGTAATTGAGACCGATATTTAATTATCAATACCTTGTGAGGGAAGTAACATACTTTCTTAGAGGCCAATGATACCCTCCATAGGTAATGTGTGGTACTTCGAGGCAATTTTCATGGCTTTGGATGCCTCAAAGCTTTCCTTCAGACTTAAGGCATTGATTTGGATCTCGGGGGATGAGATATGGATGGCTTGAATTCTGATAGAGGGGGAGCTTAGATGTGCCAATAATGCATGAAAAAAAAAACATGGACAAAAACATGTAAAACTAATTACTTGTAAATCATTGAGAGACACATAATACTACTCAAAACCATCTAGTGGCACCAACATCCCCAATCATAGGCCAATGAAACCTTTAGGAGGCCATGTGTGGTTGTTCAAGATATCCTTCTTGGCCCTAGATGGCTAGAAGA
This sequence comes from Picea engelmannii, assembly GCA_009831015.1. Taxonomy (NCBI): domain Eukaryota; kingdom Viridiplantae; phylum Streptophyta; class Pinopsida; order Pinales; family Pinaceae; genus Picea; species Picea engelmannii. Next base: position 381,525 of record ML799177.1, read on the forward strand.
TTCCTTCAGGAAGGTTCATGTTTCCTCCCCTAACCATGTCTAGGGCCCTGAGACCCACTTTTTAGGTGATCTTATTAGCCCCAAATGCCTAAAATATTTATTTAGGGCCTAAGGATATGATTTCCTCCCCTGACCATGTTCAAGGCACTGTGACCCAAATCTAGTGCTAAAAACATTCTAATAGAGCCCATATTCCCTCTTAAATGCCAACTATCCCATAGTAAGGTCCTATGTAGTGGTTCAATTCCCCATTCATGTCCCTTTAGCCTTCAAAAATTCCTTTACAGTTGGAGGCCTGAGTTCCCTCCTATAACCATGGTCTAGGAATTGAGACTAATACCTAGAGATGAAAACCTTCTAATGGTTCCCATATCCCAACTAGGAGGGAGATTATACTCTCAAGACATTCATGTGGTGGTTAAAGGAATTTTTGTTGGATTTGGATGCCTAGAAGCTTACTTTAGGTCCTAATGCTCAATTCTCTTCCCTTTACCATGTATAACACCCCACAACCCATCATTAGCGCTCAAAACCTTCTAATTGTGTCCATATTGCTACTTAAAAAACACATATCCCATAGAGAGACCATTTTTGGTGGTTTGAGAAATTATTGATGGCTCTTGAGCCATATAAGCTACTTTTTAAACCTAATGAGAATTTTTCATGAACTGAACTTAATCAATAACATTAATCAATATAAGAGACACCACAATTAATCTATAAGAGACAACACAGTTAATAACATCCAATTTAGAACTAATGTGAAAAAAAACTTGTATACCTTTTCTAAAATTTAAAAAACCCCTTTAAATCTAAGATTTAGAGATCTTATGGGAGGACCTTAGATACATTATATGATAATTACTATGATGTTTGTATTCCTTATGATTATTATTGAACAAATATAAGATATTATACTAAATCATTGTTTAGACAAGCATTTTTATGTTTGATTTTATTATGGAAAGCATGAACACTAATTTTCTACTATAGTTATTATGTTTGATTTTATTATGCAAATCATCAATACTAATTTTCTACTATCCTTATAAAGTTTATCTTAGAAAAATAAAATTAATTTAAAATTTTAATAATTTGTTTTTTCGGGGACATAGTGCCAAAGGGAATTATTATTCACTCATGGATGTAGCTATGAATCTCACTCCAAATTTTATCCAATCTAAGAGTTTCTTATAGTTATCATTTAAGCTTATCTAGTAATTTTTTCTCTAATTATAATGCTAGTTTTATACATAAATATGAGCACATATTTCCATTAAATCACTTTCTATTCTTTTGATCTCTCAATTTACAAAGTAAACTTTGCTTCTTTTACATAACAACTATTTTTATAATATATACATATATAAATTTCTTTTTAATAAATTATGAAATTCTTTTACACTATTCATTCACTTTATAACTCACTTTTCAATTTAATATATTTCCTTAATATTTATTTTATAATATAATTTTTTAAACGAATAACATTTCATTTATTTCTCCATGCATATTATTCATTGTCACATTTATATATAATAATAATAATAATAATAATAATAATCCCTCAGCAGATTGATTTGACTGGTAAAGTCTAGAGATATACATACCTTACCCCCTCTAGATTTGAACTTGTAACCTCTTAGGAGGAAATACATGTTCTTAATCATTAGATTCACTCAAGCTGTATATAAAACACTTATATTCCACCATTATCCAAAGACTCATAACACTGCATTCATTCCACTATGTTTACTTATATTCCACCATTATCCAAAGACTCATAACACTGCATTCATTCCACTATGTTTGATAACATACAGAATAATAACAATAAAGGTGTTTGCTAACCATACTTCATATCAGAGAAAAACAAAGGATAGAAGAAACATCAAAACAAGACCTAAATTAAAGTAATATGAAGAGCAATCAAAAGAGTAAAAATCTCGAAAATAATGTTCCAGTAAAATAACAATAACACCAAAAACATTACAATACAAAAGAATGAGAATCAACAAACTGATTTATGCTCGGTTTTCTGAAATGTGCAACCTTGATATAACTTTCACTGAACTCGATCCCACATGGTGACAACAGAAGCAAGAGTCGCTCAGGAATCACTGTTTGATGGAATGCGCAAGGACTGGCTGAAGGGGGAACCAAATGATCGTGACAAATATAGTGAGCCACTATTGGAAGAGGATAAGAAATTAGAAGGTAGAGAAGTAGAATGGATATGCACAACCCAAGATCCTGGTGGAGATGAATGACTTGAAGCAGCCCCTGAGGCACGATTAGAAGAAGTGGAAGGTATAGGCACAACCCAAGATCCTGATGTGGAGAAATGAGTTGAAGCAGCCCCTGATGATGACATATTGGAAGACATTGAAGGAGATGAAGATAGAAGCGGTGTCTGCTCTGATGCCGGGGGCGCTTGAATTGTACTCTTCACATCACGTTTGCACACAGGACAGAAGGTCCCCCACTTTGTGAGCCAAGAGTCTATGCAGAATGCATGGAATCCTGCAATCAAAATAAGAAGCAGGCAAATGAGCATGTATAGCTTTTACGTTATAAATGGGTTTTAACAAAGCAACGATTGTTTGGAAATTTGTCACCATTTATATCAGAGAACAACGAGATCTTCCCTGCCCATTTCAATATCATTCAAGCTACCTTGAAACTGGTAAAGATGTTACAAGAACAAACTTACTATGATGACATGGAAGAAGGCGCAATTTCTCTCCTGTTTCATAGTCCTCCATGCATACAACACAGGTCTCCGACGTGCCCTTGTCATCAGCGGGTGAAGTGAATATGGAACTTGGTAATGCCTTGAGCTCTCGAGAACTCATGTGTCGTCTTCGCAAAGATATTCGATCAGCGACATAAACAATAGCATACATGATGAGCAGGCCACTAAAATAGAGCAACCACCATGGCCAGTCCGATAATTCAATATACGGTCTGGATGGGGTGATATGGCATTCAAGTTTTTCATCTTTATTATACTTCTGGAGCAATTCCCCTGCTGCCCTTGAAATAAACACTGCGTGTGTTGTGATACCTTCAGAGTTCCCAGACACTTCATATACAAGAAATTACATGTGTCATAAAATAATTTATGCCTAACAAAGCCATAGAATTACAGTGATGCTGTGTAATGAATATTCCAGAAGCTACTTTTAACTTACTTTCAAACAAGTTGATGCCGTATTCATTGTTGTAGATAATAGCTGCAGAGAAGCCAGCAGCTTGTGCATTTCGAACTTTCGACTCAAACGTACATGCTCCTTTCTTAATAAGTGCAAATGACAAGCTTGTACCTTGTCCTGACTCTGAATTAGCTTGGTTCATAAGAGGTGAACATGCATCTAAAGGCTTCGCCACTTGTACAGTTCCATTAATCCCTGAACTTTCCACAGGCGGAGCTGAAGAAAAAACAGCAATATTAACATACATTCTAACTTCCAACAAAACTATTTCTGATAAGAATTGGACTTACCGAAATCTGCCTCGACGTCATCGAATGAGAGAGTGTAGGTATTTCTGATAAGAACAACCCTAGCAGAAGACTTTCCCGCAAACAAAAGAGCAAACACAATGGCGAGAGCGAAGAGCGGATTCCCTGAGAAAACCATGGCTCCACCTGGGATTTCAATGCACAAATTTTATGAATCGTTCTGTGTTATTCTCCGAAATCGAATTGCTTTAAAAACATTTCCGTTTCATGAATGTATCAGAAATATATTTGAATTTTGGAGGATGAAAATGGGGCCACCAAATTTAGTGGGGACAGACAAATATGCCGACTTGATTCCGAACAAAATGGCTGTCGAATTACTCTCTTTGTCTGCTTCGCTTCGTAATTTTGAAATCTTCTTGTAAATCTATCGCGCAAATGTCACAGCCGGACTGCAGATTCAAAACCATAATATAAATAATCTTTTAAATGGAAATATATAGCGACTATTCTTGTTGAGATGGGCTTTAGCTTTTGGCCGACTTTCATCATTTTCTTTTCTGTATTTAAATGCGGTTGTATATTTATTTTGGGTATTGGCGTAACTTTCTACGTTCCAATGGGACCATAGAAACTTAAAATATTAGTTTATAAAAAGTATTATAATTTAATATGGATTTTTTCTTTAAGGTTATTAAAATTTATTTTGAAATGTTTTAAAAAAATTTAAGGAAATATTTATAGTAACATTTATGTACGGTTTTTTATTCCGATCTTGGGGTTAATACAAGCCCTATCACCTCATTTATGAAATATATTTAAATATGAAAATGAAAGAAAAGGGAAGATTTAATAGTCACAAAAGTTAATACACACTATAGAAGAAGGGAAAACAAAAGCAAATAAACACATTTACCTAATAACTAATCAATTATTATGTAATTCTTAAACAAATAACAAATTATGTAATTGAGTGAAAAGAAGGTACTATTATATTGAGGGTAAGAAGATTTTTGTGTTACTCATGAATGGCTTTCTCTAGATTTTTGTGTTAATGGGGAGGAGCTTTTTCAAGCGACGGGCCTTGCTTCGTGTTTTGTTTCTTCCGCTTTGGATGCTATTATTGTTGGTTGGCTTTTTCAAGCTAGGGGCCGTAGTGTTTTGTTTCTTCCACTTTGGCTGCTACCATTGCTTGTTGGATTTTCCTGCCGGTTGATCTATAAGGGATTTTGGGCATCTCTTAGTAAAGTGATTGTCTTAGATTTGAAGGGAAGCTTCTTTGAAGGGAAGCTTCTAGTAGTCCACTTCTTGGAGGTAAGCCCAATTATTTAAGATAATTTTTATGACCTTTAGGAGGCCTTTCTTCATATCAACCTCTACACAGATTTTGGCACAAGACTGGAGACCTTCCTTAGGTTCAGAATGGTCAATGTATTTACCCAGAGAGTTCCCAATGGCTCGAAGTGTTTATCCATATCAACCTCTACACAGATTTTGGCACAAGACTGGAGACCTTCCTTAGGTTCAGAACGGTCAATGTATTTACCCAGAGAGTTCGTAATGGCTCGAAGTGTCTCATCATTTCAGTAGTGAAGAGGCAAGAAGGGAAGTCAAACCTAGACTGGAACAACCAATGGGATGTCGTTTTCATGATTAAAGTCTAGGGTCCAACAATTCAAATGTAGACCATGAGCCCCCATGAACCACTGAGGGAAGCCATGGTGGTTGCATGACAAAACGGTCAAGGTATGGTTTCAGAGCTCATGCGTGAATCTGTGCCATAGTTACAATGTCATTGTATTCATCCACGTATGTTATATCAAACTATGCATATGAATGGAATTGGAAAATCTTGTAGATTTTAGATCTCAACCTAGCCAAAAAGAGGTCTAGACTAACATGTTCCCTTGCATACACAAGAAGAGACCATTTTTTACTAGGGCTCTTATTATCTTTATTATCTTTATTATCTTTATTATCTTATTATTGTTTTTATTACTTATTATTTTATTAATTCTTAGGCTATGTTCATACAATTTCCTTCCTCTTCAAAATTGCTTTGTCCTCAAAGCAATTAATTCGCCATTCCCATGACATTTCACCTTGATTCTGGCTTTGTTTGTGATTATTTGGTAGGCTTACTCGCAGGGGAAGTATGGAATTTGTAAGTTTTTTTTGCAAAATATTTTGGCTTCCTGAATCTACTAATATAGTGACATCTTTTCCTTTTAGGTTCCCCTTGAGCTTCAGGGTATTTGGTTTCATTCTTTCTGTGATTGCTTCAAACAAAATTATAGATTTTTTGTCTTGCTTATTACAGAGGAGACCACTATTCCACAACTTAGGTGGAATATAATGAGTAGGTGGCTTTATTTATTCTTCTTGGATTGTAGCCTTGGTTTTTTTTGTATAATTTTTCCTAATGGTTTTGATTGATACTAATGATACGTTTGGTGGTTCATCGTCATCAAAATCTAGTATGTCTTCCTCAGCATGAAAATCTACCTCTTTTCCATTAACAATTTTGAAAATAGTTGTCTGGATGCACATCTATGGCCTAAAAACCATTTTTCACCACATTTACGACATTCATTTTTCTTTCTTTTTTCTTTGTCATCATTGGAGTTTCTTATGGACGTGTTTGATTGCTTTTCATATTCATGTTTTTTAGACTTATGATTGCTACATTTGTGACCTAGTGACCATTTGTCTCCATAGAACCTGCAATTGGTGCCTTTTCTTCATGAATACATCTCATCGAATTTTTGTAACAATGACCTCTCAAAATTTTTCTCTACAGCTTTAGCCTTACGCCTTGCTACTTCAATGAATGAAACATGATGCATTTTTAATTCATTTTGGATATGTGATTTAAGACCTAGATAAGATTCGAGTAATTTCTTTGTAGATAGCTTAGATACTCATGTCGTGAGATATTCCCATTGATGAGTGAATTCATTGACACTTCATTTTTGTTGTAGTCTGGTGAGTTTTGTAAGAATAAGTTTTCACTGATTCCCTAGAATCTTCTAAAAAAATTATTTTTAAAAGAATATAAGTTCTATGAGTGATTTTATTTCTTGCACTGCATATACCAATTGTATGCTTCACCTTCCAGATTCATGGAAGAATATTTTACATTTTCTTCATTTTTTGTTATATATATATATATATATATATATTGAAATATCCTTCAGCCTTGTTAAACCATGCCACACATTGATTTTCATTTTCATTGTATTTTGAAAGTTTTGTTTTGGCCTTGGGTGGGTATATCATGAAGGTTGACAATGTATACATTTTGAATATATATATATATATATATATATTGAAATATCCTTCAGCCTTGTTAAACCATGCCACACA
>ML799177.1:421753-513111 GCA_009831015.1 Picea engelmannii
CATTTCTCTGATTAAAGATTTGGTGATGATATTAGTAAACATAAAATTTATGTCTTACTAATTAACCTCTCCTAGAAAATTTTAACTTAAGTTTACAAAACAAAATTTCATACCTCAGAATTTGTTTATACTTCCAACCAAGCAGACTATTAGTTTATTACCTGTTTCGAGAGAAATTTAACGCGAGTATCTATGCATGTCACCTTTTTGATATCTCAAGTCTCTCGGCTAACAACAAGTATCCTACAATAAGACCAACATGATAGTTTCTAGGAACTCTTGTATATTAGAAACCTACTTATTGCATATTTTGATATTTTGAATTTGACTAACCTGTTTCTATTTACAGTGAAAATAACAATAAAAACGTATTGAAGGAAAGGTAATTATAAACAAAACATGAAACCAAACCGGTATGTACAATGAGAGTTTGGAAACATATTACTGCATGAAATGCTTGAGGTAATGCCCATTGATAGGGGCATTAAGAATCTTTCCATTGAGATTTTCTAACAAAAAGGCATTATTTCCTTCAGAAGCTGTAATTTTGTACGGTCCGCACTAGATCTAGTCAAACTTACCATGATTCCTAACATCTTCTTTCCTGGCTTCCCATTTTAGAACCAAATCACCAGGGAGAAATTCCCTACCTTTAGCTTTTTGATCAAATAAGGCTTTCATGTTATCTTGATATTTCTATAGTTTTTCATTTACTTCAGCCCTATTTTGCTGAACTTCAATCAATTGATTTATCCTCCTGGTAATGTCAATTGGCTCTTCTTTTGAGTCTTGCCAGAGTTTCATTATTGGAAGCACTAGATTTATGGGTAAAATAACATCAGTACCATATACCATCTGAAATGGAGACATTCTGATTGATCATTTTGTGCCTATCATGTTAGCCCATAAAGCATATTTGAAATGTACATGCCATGCTTTTTAATTTTCAGTCAGTACTTTCTTAATTATGGTTATCAGACTTTTATTAGATGACTCGGCTAATCCATTGCTCTGTGGATAGTAGGTCGTAGAGTGTCCTAGCACAATGTTGTACTTTTGACAAAAAGTTATCATGGCCATGGATTTGAAATCTTGAGAATTATCAGTAACTATCTTCCGAGGGCAGCCAAATCTTGATAAAATATTTTCCTCTAGGATATTGATCACTACTGTGTCAGTTGTGTTTTGAGTAGGAATGGCTTCCACCCATTTAGTAAAATAATCGATAGTGGTCAGAATCCATTTATGTTGAGCACTCGAGTGTGGATGAATTTCACCAGTAAAATCAAGACCCCATTGCTAAAATGGAGCTTCATTTTTAACTGGAACTAAAGGTAATGCCGAAATTTTGTGTTTGCCTGTGAACAATTGACAGGGGTTACAATATTTGACTTTAGAGTTTACATCGGTGAATAATTTTGGCCAATAATATCCAACTCTTAAGATTTTGTAAGTCATTGCTCTCCAAGCGTGATGTCCTCCACACACTCCTTCGTGGAATTCATTTATAACTTTTTCTATTTTGGATTCTACTAAACAGCTCAATAAGAAACCCAGAGGATCCTTCCATTATAATTGACCATCTACAATACAATATTTTGTAGTGTGTAACTTCAATGTTCTATATTTAGATGGGGTTAGGTCGTTGGGGCATTGAAGGTCAGTAGATAAGAAACAATGTCGCTATACCAAGCTTAAGAAGAGATTTTTTCAAGAATTTCAGTTGCAGGTAAAATGACATCGAGTTCGTCTATCTCTAAAAATCCTTTGTGCTCCTACTGATGATTTATTCCGAGTGCTTTTAAAGTTGATTCAACCAACAATATAGCCAAGCCCTAACCTTTAACAAGTTTGGTCAGTTTAACTTCTAGGTCAAACTCTTGAATTTTGGCTAACCATCTGCCCCACCTTCTATCGCTATCGGGTTGAACCAATATATCCTTCACAGAACTGGTGGGTACATAAGCATAATTTTTGAATGTAGTACATGGGTTCTGAAATCTTTGAGGGATTTCACCATTGCGTAAGATTGCTTTTCCAATATATCATCTTTTAGCTCGACATCTCTAATACTTTTACTAAAGAACACAATTGGCTTCTCAAAACCCTCATCATTCTTTTGTAACAATACGGCTGCAATAGTATGCTCAGAAGCAAATGAAAAATAAAAAATTCTTTCAAATAATCAGGACTTTCCAGCACTAATTCTTCACCTATGACCTTATTAATACGTTCGAATGACACCTTGGCCTCACTTGTCCACTTGACCTCGATGTCTTTTTTAAGCATATATGTAATCAATTTTACAATTTCCACGAAATTCGGGATGAATCTTCTCAAAAAATTATTTTTTCCTAAAAATGACTGAATTTCTTTTCTATTCCTAGGAATATTAATAGTATCTATAGCTTCAATCCTTTTTGGGTCAATTTTAATTCCATCCCTATATACTATGTGGCCCAAGAATTTACCTTCTTGCATTTCAAAATGAGATTTCTTGGGATTCTGAGACAAACCAATTTTGCGACATTTTTCAAAAGTCTGCTTGAGGTGTACTAGATGTTTTGCATTAGATTTAGAAAACATAGTTAGATCATCAAGATAAATGACACCAAACTTATCTCTTTCGCCAACAAAGGTGATGTCCATTAAACCAAAAGGCATTTTATCATACATAAAGGTACCCCAAGGGATAGTGAACACAATTTTATCTTTATCATCTTCATGTACTGCAAGATTGTAGCCCAAAAATATGTCAATCATAGACATTCTATTTGCTCCAACTACTTTCTCCAAAACATGATCCATTTTAGGCAATGGATAATTGTCTTTGAGTGATGATCTATTTAAATATCTGAAGTCTATGCACAGTCTTATTTCACCATTTTTCTTTCTTACCGGAACTAAATTAGCTACCCACTCGGATTATCTCAGTGGGACAATGATCTTGGCATCCAGAAGCTTCTTTACTTCTTTTTCTATCACGGGCAATAATATAAGATTTATTTGTCTGCGCTTCTGCTTGAATGGTTTGACACCTTGCTTCATAGGAATTTTGTGTTCCATTATGGTGGTATCATAAGTTCTTAATTCATCATAGGACCAAGAAAAAACATCTTTATACTATTTGAGCAACTCAGCATATTTACTTTTTATTTCAGGAGGAAGGTACTTAGATAATTTTACCAACATAGGATTTTCTTTGGTGCCTATATCACAATCTTCAACTTCTTCTGGTTGAGGCTATAAACTAGACTTCAAAGGGATGTCGTCATGATTAAATAACCTCTCCAAAGGGATCAGACCTTTGGGGATCTGATTGTTTTTCAAAATAATCATACGATGATTAGAAATATTATTTTGAAATTCTTGAGAATATTCCCCTTCTTGCATAATCCAAGCGAGATCATTTTGATTTTCTTGGTCGATATGTGTTTTGGAAAAGTCAACCACCATTTCTAAACCTGATTTGTTCATCATCCTCGAAAACCTGCCAATGTTGAATATTATTCAGTATAGAAGGTCTATGTCTCATCTCTATATGGTATTTAAGTTTGAAAACCATAGGAGGCACAAACATTGAGGTTGCTTTGGCTAATGAATCTGCCCGTTAATTTTCTTTTATGGGGATGTAATGAAATTTAACCGACGAGAAAAAATTCTCGATCAGATCCTAGTCACAATTTCTATAAGATATCAACCTTGGGTGTTTATCCTGGTACTGACGATTAATTTGTTTTATGATTAGTTCTGCATCGCCATAGACTTCTAAGTTCTTAATTTTTAATTTCCTGGTATCTTCTAATCCTAAGACCAAGGCTTCATATTCACATACATTGTTAGTGTAATATATGTCCCATTGTAACCTGTAAGAAAAAGGAATAATAAACTCATCATCGGGTGCCACAAACAACACTCTAGATCCTGCTCCTTCACAAGATGAAGCACCATCAAAATACATTTTCCAAACTCTGGTACTATATACATCTTTATTTGTCTTTTCTGTTTTTTCTTTTTCTATACAATCTTCTTCTATACATTCATTTAAATCATCATCAATGGGTAAAATACAATTCCATAAATCTTGATCTGCAATATAAAAAGGGTAGTTATTTGGGTTCAGAGGATCACTTACTATAAACTCCAACCTTGTTTCTATGTACAAGCAAGTGAATTGTCCATCAAAGATCGGGATTGTGGCATATGTCATGTCAAGTTGGAGGTATCCTCCAAGTTTGGTGCCCCAAGACCTAGATAATAGCATGCCATACTTCGGAGGTATATCAACAACAACCACATCCATCAGAACACTTTTTACAGGAATCTGTGCAAGATTAACTACTAAATATTTTATCATACCCACACATTTAACCTTTATCGAATCAAAAGAATACAAATCTCCATATGGTTGAGTGATTTCGAGACTAAGTATATCCATAATAGCTTTGGGCATCACATTGTAAGAAGCTCCAGAATCGAACATGCAGTTATGGAGCAGGTGATCGTGCATAGTTAGCGTAATATAGAAAGGAGCGACAATATCTCTAGCACCTTAAAAATGTTGACAAAAAATTATATTAGGCTTATCATCTTCTAAATTTATAACATCATCTTGACTTTCATTATCTAAAAAATTAATCATTTTAGCAATTTTCTTTCTGTATATAGGATTTTTTCCAGTTCAACCAGAGGTACAAGGATTTTGATTTTATTAATTTCATTTTCTAGACTGAAATTTCCCGTTGTCTTATCAAATTCTATGGTTTGGATTTCTATCTCCTTTTTTTCTGATTTATTAATTTGTGTTGCTTTTGTTTTAGCTGTTTTTGTTTCTACTATGAGAATTTCCGTTGTTCTTGTATTAACAACCGGTGTTTCTGCTACCTCTGTCTTGGTAGACTGTGTGTCAGCAGCCTTGGTTTTAACAGTCTATCTTTCAACAGCTTTTGGAGTTGCCTCGTCTGTTTCCCCTCTCGGTAAGATTTTTTTCGGTGGGGAAGTTGTGACATTTTTTATTCTAGGCCTTACATTATATTTCTTTTGGAGCTCGGCCATTATATTATCAACTATTCCTTGATAAGAATAATCATTTGTAATATTCATAATCTCATCGTTATTATACCAACCTTCTTCATTTAGATATTTTTCATAATCCTGTCTTGCCAAATAAAGTTCTTGACAATCGTCACCAAGATTATTGATATCTTCCTTGAACTCCTCAAAATTTTGCATGTCTTCTCCTCCTATAAAATTTTCATTCTTAAAGGGGACTTGAATCTTTTGTTCTTCATTCTTAATTTGTCTTTGTTGTATTTGAGGGTTAGGATTCCTTCTGAAATCCTTTCTAGGGAAATGATCATTCTTTGATTGGTCCAATTCCATTCTCGAGATTTTATTCGACAATTCTTTGATTATTTTAGCCATGTCGTCCATCTTATCTTCTGAGGATATTCCAACTCCAGAGGGTCCTGCTTGTTCCCTGAATCGCCTGGTTTCTTTATTTCCCATTTCAAATTTAGATTTTAACTTTCTCGATGCCATCAAGTTCGATTCAATTTATACAATGTTATCCTACATTTTAGTGAGATCAACAAATCTCCTTTCTCTTAACAATAGAGCGAAATCTGGATCAAAATCCCCAACAAAAGTTACTTTCTCTGCAGGTTGGGAAGGTTTAACCTCAGCTGGAATCTTATTATATAGTTTATTAAATATTTGAGTAAACTCAAGAACTGATTCTAAATTTTCCTTTCTCAAAGCTCCAAACTCGGTTAGATAATAAAGATGATCTTTCCTTTCTCCCCATTGTCTGATAAAAGCATTTTCCAACTCATCATATGATCCTATGGATCCTATCGGTAGTCCTTGGAACCAAGTTCTCACCTGTCCTTCAAAATTTTGAACTAGGAGTCTTGAATAAACATCCTCGTCTTCAAGACCTAGGATGTCAGTAAATTGATCAAAGAAATTAATGTGTTCAGTTGTGGTTAAATCCCCCTCTCCTGTGAATTTCGGCAGGTTTTTCATATAATTTTTAGGCAAATCATGGAGAGGGACTGGGAGGACCAAAGGACCATACCTAGTAGCTGCTTTGGCAAATATTCTAGGGGGTGGGGGTGGTACTTGACCTCCTCCTCCTCCTCCAGCACCACCACCACCGCCTACAACACCACCTCTAGCACCACCTCCTTTGGCCGCAACCATTGATAATTTAGAGGGTGAAACTTGGATATTATAGAGAATACTTTTAGAGATGTGTGGTGACCTTTTGTTTGCATCTGGATAAAGAGAAATGGTTTCAAGGAACTGACTGTCGAGGGACAGAAAATTTGAAAAATAGGGAACTGGAAAATGGGGACTAGGTTCTTCGGACTCACAGGATGTGTACATGGGAGAACCAAAAGGAGTCGAGTCAAGGTATAAATTATAGTCTTATGAACCTTGAGATTTTGGAAGCTGAACTTTGGGAACTGATGAAATGTCAATCGAAGTGGGAAGTGAGATAGATCTTTTACCTCTATTGGTAAAGGAGATAGTTGGAAATGTCTCGAATTTAAACTCGAGTAAAACCAACTCAGGTTATAGGATTTTGATTCTATCGATGGATGTTTCTATGAAAAGGAGTTGGGTGGAACCTTCTTGTGAAGATAATCACTCAAGTAGACCCTTATTTTTTTACTACGTGGATTTGGGTTGATAAATATTACTTGTTTATGAAGTAGTCTGTTTAATGTATCTTCTTGGTTTCAAATTTTTTTCAAGATTGGATACTATTGGCACAGGGGCAGACCCAGGGTTCAAATCTACAAGAGCGCACTGACAAAACCCTAACTACTGACCCTTTCGGCAACATTTGTGAATCATATGAAGTCTCACCCGAGGTAGAGGCAGGGGTGGTTGCAGGACTCAAGTGTCTGCAACCTAAGCTGGGACACAGATCTGTGATTATATCACTTACATAACACTTATCATCGATCATTCATCAATATTCAATCCTTATTATACTTCACAAATAGCACAAAGCATCACGACATTCACTTAGATCTAAGGTCTCTCAATACTTAGCAACAGTAAAATAGATAAAATCCAGTAGATCAACACTAAGCATCTTCATTCATATCAGATCTACTATTCATACACATCTAATGAAGCACAAAGCATAAGTATATATAACTAAATATATCAAAGAACTTAGCAAATAATCACATCAATGCATCAGAACAAGGCACAAAGCAGACAACACAGGATTTATGTGGTTCACCCCCACCCTGGGCTACGTACACCAACTCTTCTTCTCTATTATCATCGGTCAATTGGTTACAAGCATAGAGCCATAGAAACCCTTACTTCACACAGGACAAAAGATCTATGTATCTCGCTAGATCCTTCTTCCTTGCCTTTCAGCACAAAGCCTTCTATATATTCACATAGGAACTTGCACTAAGCTCTACAAGTCTACACAGAATGTGAAAAACTCTCGATCACACATATCCCACTTAGAACTTAGCCTATATCACAAAGATAAAATATATCCTCTACTAGATTCCTAGATGTTTATTTATACATTTACAAAAGTGGGCCTAATTGTGGGTGAACCCACGGGCCGACATCCCTTTCCCATTACATATTCCCAAAACCCAAGATGGGCCCAAAAGTGGGTCGAGATCCCATGATCTCCGCTCCGTCTTGCGCTCCTCCTTCGATATCTGTCGAAGTCCCAAAAACAGTCAAATATGACCAAGTGCTCCCGAAATTTGGTCAAGGGCCAACAGGCCCCCAACACTCACCTGTGACTCATCCCGAGTCACTCTGGTCTGAGCAATTCTGCCTCAAATGGCTCAATATTGGCTCGAGCTGCTTCAATCTACTGGAGTGATACTACCTCTTGCTAAGTGAACTCCTGGATGAGTGTGTCATTGACTGACCCTTCTAGGCATTGTTCTGTTGTGTTGATGACCTGTTATAGCTCGACTCCTTAGCTTTCAACTTCAGTGAATAGTTGGCATGACTTCTCTTGCACTGGTTGAAGTCATTGAGAGACTTCCATCACTTTACTCTGAATTGTGTGGATCTATTGCTGGGTCGTGCATTTCTCTAGAAACCTCTTCATTCTTTCAACTGGTGACAAGGCCTTCAGTTGCGCTTGTAACATATCTGCATGCTTCTTTGCTTCTTGGAGCTGTGACTCCAATGCTTGTAACTCTGGATTCTCTGTAAGGTTTTCATACATATGAGCACTCCTAGAGCTCAGCTTCTTGTACTCCAAGGCAAGATATTTCATTGTTCCAACTACGCTACGAGAAGTTGCCTCTCTTAGGTCTCTGATTTCTTGAGGAGTCTCGGGCACAGTACGAAGTTCCAAGTCTGCGATGTGTTGTTGAAGCTACTTGATCACTCCTTCCAATTGTGCCACCTACTATGGAATTCATTCTTCATCTCTCACTTCTATGACAGTTACAGAGTGAAGTGCTCTGTTGACTAGTTCCTTTATTTCTAGTTGCACGATCAACTTCTCCTTGCTTTGTTGTAGCTCTTCTTTCTCTTTGTCCCATTGTGCTTGAAGAGAAAGTTTTTCTCGTTCGGCAGCACTACGTTGCTCGACAAGTACTCCTTGTACATGTGTCAAAGCCTAGGTGTCTTGTGCTATGTCTTCTTGAGCTCGTCAAAGGTGAGCTTTGACCATATTAGCAATCTGGTAGAGTTGAGCTGGCTCATCTCTCAGTTCTACTATTCCTGCTGTTAGAGGGGCAATGGAGACTGCACAGTTAGAATGGAGTGCCTGTTGCACTCCTTGGATTTCAATCTCGATACAATTATACATCTTCTCCTGCTTCGCCTCCTAATTCTCTAATATCTCCTATGAAGCATCATTCACAACTGCAATGATGAAATTAAAATCATCCAATGTGAGGGTAGTCCGCATCTTGGTTACAGAGGTTCTAGGTTTCTTCCGAGAGGAGGATTTCAGAGGTGAAACCTTCCTCTTCTTCGACAAGTCCTCTTTGTCCCTAGGCAGTGGTATTTCACCTTTCTATTGTTTAATTTATGTGCCTTCTATTTCTTCGCCATCATCCCCTTCGTCTGGTGTGATAGAGGCAGTCCTTACAGATGCACTGTCTACATCGTGAACCTCTTCAGGCTTCTTCGTCTTGCTAGGTCTGGGTGTATCCTACGTAGCTTCCAGGCTGTCTACATCAGAAAACTCCATAGGGTTGGCTGGAATGAGAAGGTCTGTAGACCAGTCCTTGGTGATCTCTTCGATGTCTTCCTTGGTCAACTTGTAATATGGCTGCAACTATTACTTATGCTCATCAGTGCGCGTTGTTATATAAAGGAAGTGGTGGCCTGTGTTGAACCTGATTAAGGGTCAAAACCTGTGGAGGGTATTTGGGGTCATCCGAGGCTCAGAATGGATGGCTTTGTTCAACTTGTTGTAGTAAGTATGGAAGATGGCATTGGATTTCCACTACTTTTTCATATCATTAGATTATCATAAGGTGTTGAACTTTGCAGCCAAAGGTTCAAAGGGATCTATGTCCGAGAAGGTTGCACCTTCTGACATTTCCCATGCAATGAATGCGATCAGTATGAGAATCCAGCTGAAGTGGAACTCATACCCTTGGTCTTGTGCTTCCCTTCAGTCTAGTTCTAGCTGGTTTACAAGGTACTGCACCCAATTCATCTGAATTCCTTTTGTGCACTTCCCTGCGAGATCAACTATGAATCCAATCACTTGGGTGGGTCATTTCTTGTGAACTAACTTTCCTGTGATTAGCTGACATGCAAGGTGCACTTCCTCGCTTTGGATAGAGGCTACCTTGTAACCTTGCATTCCCTTCTTGACATCGCCATAAGTTTCTTTGATTCTTTGCACTAATGCTCGGTCTGAGGTCTTTCCAGGGAAAAAGTCCTATGGGTCAGGGCCCTGCATGCTCAGCCCTGTGATCTTATTGATCAAGGTTGGATCCATAGTGATGCGGCGGTTCAACCATAAGTATCCTCCGTGGTAGTAGGACAGCAGTAACTTTACACATGCATTCACCTCCTGATGCATGTTGAAGTGCGGGATCTTCATCACATTGAGAAGTGTGGACTGTGCGAGGTTCTAGGTCCATGACTGCGAGATAATCTTTGAATTCTTGCCTTTAGTTCTGGTCAGATACTTGTGCGGGGTGAGCATGTTGTAAGCCTTCCTGTCGTCAAGGTTGAAGTCACTGAACTTCAATGTTGCGAGATTATCCTGGTCGGCTCAAACTACACGTATCCCTTTCGGGAGGTACGCCATGACCGAATCATGGTAAAAAACTCTGGGCACACTATCCCGGTTGATGGAGCCACTTAGAGGGGGTAGGTAGGTAGGTAGAATGCTAGGAATCAACTTGGAATTCACGATATCATCTATGTGTTTAGTATTCTTTTCATCGGCCTGTCGAGATGGTCTGGCTTGAGCAGTGGATGGAGAGGCTGCTAGTCCTCTCGTCAATGATGCTTGAACACCTATGGATACTCCTCTTTCTGACATGACTCTCTTAGTGATTAAATCAAGTAGAATTTATGTTATGGATTCTTTGACTGTGGTGAGCTCGTCGGACATACGTGCTCAGGGTTAATATCGGGGTCACAATAATATTATACACTGCACAAGAATGAACAACAAGGGCCTGATGATCACTGTATACACTTGCTAGTCTACGGGCTTCAAATTCTCATTTTGAAAAAGTGTTCTTTGGGCATGGCGCGATGAGATATATAGGTGATCTTGGAAACGACTTATTTTGTAACGGGTATGAGCCTCATTAATTCTTGTTCTATCTATTATGGCGTGGTCCAATGGTCTAGTGGTGAGACATCAATACTTTTCGATCCGATTGGAGCAGTGGTCGAATGGATATATTGGCCTCTAACATCTATATTTCTTGGCCTCGGCGAAGTGGCCTATGTCGTTGGTCTGATATCTCAGCGAAGTTCAAATTATACAAGTTTTCCTTCTGCGAGGCTCCCTCTGGAATCTTTTGTAGCCTGTTGATCTTAGCTCTCTTTTTACTTAGCTTTATAGCCTTCTTTCCAGTGAGCTTCATCTTGACGATTCTCTTCCCATTCTGATTCTTATTTTCCTTGGACACAGTCACTTTGTGTTGTTGATATTCTCTCCTAAGACTCAGGGGTAATACTTCTTCTATATCTGGGACAGATACTTCAATCTTCTATGAGTCCTCTAATGCTCTTGCAACTTTGAAATCTGGGCTTCTAGTGTCAAATAGCTTTGATTTTTTATCTTGTTCTTCAATCAACTACGCGATCCTTCTAATCATGAAATCTTTTAACTCTTGTCTCTATTGTTCTAAAACCTCTTCTTCTTCCTTCTGTTGGTGTCAGAAGTCACTCCTGGATTGCAGTAGGAGTAAGCATGATGCCCATAAGTTTATGTCAGTATTTTTTTATAAAGGGCAATCGAATGGAGGTAAACTTAGAACAATATCATTTAACTCAGAAAACTGGGTTGGAATAGCAAAGACATGTGAGGTCTTGATCTAACTTAAGCCAGTAATTTTTGCATAGTGTTGAGTAAGTGGAGGGAAAGAAAAGGGATATAGAGTTTGCTCTGGACATATGGTCTTCCAGCAGGCCTTTAAAGGGGGAAAAGTCTTAGATATGAGATCCTCTCAAACCCGAGAAACTTCAAAGTAAACTTAAAATGTTGTAGAACTAATAAAATCAAGAATGCATCATATAGTTATTACAACCCCGAACTGGATCATCCATGCCCGGGCTTTAAGATTTAGAGGAAAAAGGAAAGGAGGAGGTTGGCTGCCATTAAACAAGAAGTCTCAAAATGGCAGTCTATAACCAGAGAACCAGAGGCTTTGTTAAAGTTTTACAATTGGGAGCTTTTCTCTACCATCGATCCTTACAAAAATAGAAAAATTGAGTATACATACTCAGAAAAACTTGCCCAACAAAGGCGTGCTTGAACCTCCAAGGCATGGCGTCTCTTCAGTCAAACCTGGACGAAACTCCTTCATTAGACGCCACCTTAACTTAGCATGGCTCTTGTAGGGGGACCTGCGCACAAGGGTACCATGGGTTGATTTCTCCAGGCCTCCCATACCTTCCATTTATGGCTCGAGCTAGGGTTTCATCTACCTGCTCAATTTTCATTAAATGCTTCCCCAGGGAGTGGTCGAGACGATATGCTTAGGAGAAGACCACGTGCCTGCTCTCTATGGCTCGGAGGCTAGCTTCCCTTTCATCTGGAACCACAATCAATGTAACCCAGGGACATGACTTGGCGCCTCTATGCAAGGGAACTTCGACATTTATTCTTTCGGGGATTTCTACATCCCCTGCCTTCAAATTTCCTGGTGCCCAAACTCGCAAAATGACCCTCCAAGATCAATGGTTGGATCGGATTTAAAAACTGACGACCACGGTCATTTTTCCATTGAAAAACCCTGGCCCTGCGTGCTCACTTTCTTTGGCAATACTCCATACAACCCTGACACTATGACCATGGGCCAACACCCAAAGGTGCCTTCACATCTCACGTATTGTGGATGGAAGGGAGTCGACCCTTGTATTTCAAAGTCACGATAGCCGAGATGGTGACCAGAATTAATCAGGCACCACATATCCTTCAAGACTAACGGTCCTGATCCTTTCAAGGATTCTCCCATTGATATTTCTTTCTCCTCTTCCTCCAACTGCCTTTCCATACGACCTTATGATATGACCATGGGCCCGCACCCAAATGCACCTTCACATCTCGCGTATCATGGATGGAAGGGAGCCGACCCTTGTATTTCAAAGTCGTGATAGCCGAAATGGCGACCAGACTTAATTAGGTGCCACGTATCCTTCAATTATAACGGTCCCGATCCTTTCGAGGTTTCTCCCGTCGAGAGTTCTCTCTCCTCTTCCTCTAACCGCCTTTCCATACAACCTTGTGCTATGACCATGGGCCCACACCCAAAGGTGCCTTCGCATCTTGCATATTGTGGATGGAAGGGAGTCAACCCTTGTCTTTCAAAGTTGCGATAGACAAGATGGTGACCGGACTTAATCAGGCACCACATGTCCCAATTAGATCGAACGACCACAATCATTTCGGGGATTCTCCCACTGGGAGTTCTCGCCCCTCTTCCTCCAACCGCCTTTCCATATGACCTTGTGCTATGACCATGGGCCCACACCCAAATGTGCCTTCGCATCTCACGTATCGTAGATGGAAGGGAGTTGACCCTTGTATTTCAAAGTCGCAATAGACGAGATGGTGACCGGACTTAATCAGGAGCCACGTGTCCCGACTCGATCGGACGACCACGATCATTTTATGACTTTGTCCCTAAGGGATGAGCCCATGTGCTAAAAATCGTGCAACTCCGTGGCTCTAGCTTACCCGATGACCATTGATCTTCTCCATCAATGGATCCTTTCCGTTGAAAACAAAAATGCCTGCTCGCTTGATTTTAATCCTGAAATGGACTTATTTTGTGTTGCACTTGGGTGCTCATGGCTGCAGCCTTTGAATAAAATGCATTTGATGGGTTTTTAAATGCCATTTCTTCGCATTTTACACCAAGGGCCTAAAATCAGAGAGAAACACCCCATTGCAAGAATTGGCGCTAACATTAGGCCCCATGGGGGATAGAGTCGTCCCTATGATGCTCTAAGAACTCCTTCTGCAGTTCCAGTTGCCTTCTGTTGGGCTATGGAGTCGAGCTCAAAACATCCTGCTTAAAAATACATGCCTATAAGTGAAATAAAAAATAAACACACATGCTCCAAGGATTTTATTTATGTACGGTCCTAAACTAATAAATTCCTTTACATGGGGCTAGGTGAAAGCAAACTTCCACCATAGCCAATCAAGCGACTTCCTGAATAGAAGCTCCTTACTTCTGTCGATGATCACAAACAGATGGTGTAACCATAAGCATATGAACGGTTACGCTCTTCAACTCATACTTACAGGTTGAAGTTGAGATGAAATAGGGCGGCTCCAAATTGTGAAGGAAATACAACTCCATGTATAGCTTCACATGCTCATAGGACCAGTGGAAAACTCAAGAAAATGGGTGACAGGTAGCCTCCTTTGCTACACAGTTGTTCACGCGTGGATGAATATCTTTGGTAGGCCTAGGAGGGTGAAAGGCTGGTGTAGGCTGACTGATCTCAGGTAGTGGCTTCTCACAGGTAGGCTCTCGACATGAGGCAAACTGCTCCTCTGGTTCTTCTTCTTGGCTCTCCCAAGGGTCAGATTCATAATGGCCATAAACAGGACCCATGGAAAATATCTTTTCCTCATCATGTTGCTCATGAAGGATGATCTCCTCACAATGTCCTTCATTTGTGAACAGAGGAAAAGGCTTCATAGTCTTCTCTTTACCAGAATGATCATCAAAGCTGGGTGAGCACAAAACTCCCCCATCTTGTAAAAGAGGAATGATCTCCCGATCCTTCTTTTCAATCCCAAATGTAAATACATCATGGGAAATCTTGTGAAGGAAAAGAGGACAATCCTCTTCCATAATAAATTCTTCCTTTAAATCTGAGACAACAGGCTCATTAGGGGAAGAAAATAATGCCTCTACCAGTATGAAATCTTCATAATCGCCCTCAATAGAGATGCCAAGAGCATATGCTTCAAGGGATGGAAAATCCTCTGCACATCATTTAGCTTCCCACCTGTCTAGTCTAGTAGTGATAGATTTTATCAGTTCCATAACTCCACCCCAAGCATCTTCTCCCTCCTCACAACCTTCACTCTCATAACCTTCCTCTGAAGGAGACGAATGGGGATGAGAAAGGATATATTTCTGATCCAAGTCATCAAGATCATCCTCACAACCTACGTAAGAAGCAACTCTATCTTGTATACAGTTTTTGTATCCCTCATAACAGTTATGAAAAATTAACTCAGAGGGATAAAGCTTCTGACAATGGGTGGTGAAAGCTGCATGAAATTCTACGAGTGAAGAAATGCTAGCAGGGGGTAAAGAATGATACCATTTACGAGCATCCCATACTAACGAGGACATGAACATTCTCATTAACACATCCTCTTGATGTATCTCCCATTGATATATGAGTTCATGAAATTCTTCGAGATGTCGAGCATGGTTGTCCTCTACATGCTCCCTAAATATAGGAAAATAATCATGCCATTCATATGGAGAAGGGACAACATTGGGAAAACCAGGAATAGCAGAAAAATTAAAAGGAGAAAACCTTCGAGCTAGGATTTTTTCCATTTCGAACCAGCGGAGTTGCCAATCGATCCTTGAATCTTGGAGTCACCAAGTGAAAGACGCACAGATTTGAATGTTTCTGGTATTTGTTCACCATCAAAGGCTAGATCCTAACGTTGTGTCCTCCCAAAAAATTTCTCAAGCTGAGAAATCAACTGCTGAAACCTTCTCGAAAAATCTCCTCTGGGTCAGCTTTCAGGTGTGCTAAAAGTAGCCACAGCTAAAATAGTGGAGTTGCCACATTGGAGTCGCCAGGTGCATAGTAGAAATATTCAAGGGCTCTAATGCCTGATGCACCTTCAGAATCAGAGGCTCAATGTCGTTCAATCCCAGGGAAATTCGTCCCCGACAATGGCACCAGAAATGTTGGCGTCAGAAGTCACTCCTGGATTGTAGCAGGAGTAAGCCTGATGCCCATAAGTTTATGCCACTATTTTTTTATAAAGGGTGATCGAATGGAGGTAAACTCATAACAATATCGTTTAACTCAGAAAACTGGGTTGGAACAACAAAGACATGCGAGTTCTTGATCTAACTTAAGCCAGTAATTTTTGCACAGTGGTGAGTAAGTGGAGGGAAAGAAAAGGGAAATAGAGTCTGCTCTGGACATACGGTCTTCCAGCAGGCCTTTAAAGGGGGAAAATTCTCAGATATGAGATCCTCTCAGACCTGAGAAACTTCAAAGTAAACTTAAAATGTTGCAGAACTAATATAATCAAACATGCATCATATAGTTATTACAACACCCGACTAGATCATCCGTGCCCGGGCTTTAAGATTCAGAGGAAAAAGGAAAGGAGGGGGTTGGCTACCATTAAACAGGAAGTCTCAAAATGTCAGTCTATAACCAAAGAACCAGAGGCTTTGTTAAAGTTTTACAATTGGGAGCTTTTCTCTACCATCGATCCTTACAAAAATAAAAAGACTGAGTATATATACTCAGAAAAACTTGCCCAACAGAGGCATGCTCGAACCTCCAAGGCGTGGCGTCTCTTCAGTCAAACCTGGATGGAACTCCTTTGTCAGATGCCACCTTAACTCAACATGGCTCTTGCAGGGGGGAACTGCACACAAGGGTACCATGGGCTTATTGCCCAGGCCTCCCATACCTTCCATTTATGGCTCGAGCTGCAGTTTAATCTACCTGCTCGATTTTCATTAACTGCGTCCCTAGGGAGTGGATGAGATGATATGCTCAGAAGAAGACCATGTGCCTTCTCTCTAAGGCTCGGAGGCTAGCCTCCCTTTCTTCTGGCACCGCCATCAATGTAACCCAGGGCCATGACCTGGTGCCTCTCTCCAAGGGCGCTTTGACATTTCTTCTTTCATGGATTTCTACTTCCCCTGCCTTCAAATTTCCTGCTGCCCAAACTCACGAAATGGCCCTCCAAGATCAACGATTGGATCAGCTTTAAAAACTGACAGCCACGATCATTTTTCTATTGAACAACCTTGGCCCTGTGTACTCACTTTCTTTGGCGATACTCCATACAACCCTGGCGCTATGACCGTGGGCCCACACCTAAAGGCGCCTTCACATCTCATGTATCATGGATGGAAGGGAGTCGGCCCTTGTATTTCAAAGTTGTGATAGTCGAGATGGCGACCGAACTTAATCAGGCACCATGTATCCTTCAAAACTAATGGTCCCGATCCTTTTGGGGATTCTCCCACCGGGAATTCTCACTCCTCTTCCTCCAATTACCTTTCCATACGACCTTGTGCTATGACCGTGGGCTCGTACCCAAAGGCACCTTCGCATCTCACGTATCGTGGATGGAAGGGAGTCGGCCCTTGTATTTCAAAGTTGCGATAGCCGAGATGGTGACCGGACTTAATCAGGCGCCACGTATCCTTCAAGACTAATGGTCCTGATCCTTTCGGGGATTCTCCCACTGGGAGTTCTCGCTCCTCTTCCTCCAACCACCTTTCCATATGACCTTGTTCTATGACCGTGGGCCTGCAACCAAAGGCGCCTTCGCATCTTGCGTATCATGGATGGAAGGGAGTTGACTCTTGTATTTCAAAGTCGCGATCGCTGATATGGAAATCAGACTTAATCAAGCGCCACGTGTCCTGACTGGATCGGACGACCAGGATCATTTCGTGGATTCTCCCACTTGGAGTTCTCTCTCCTCTTCCTCCAACCACCTTTCCATACAACCTTGTGCTATGATCGTGGGCCCACACCCAAAGGCACCTTCGCATCTCGCGTATCATGGATGGAAGGGAGTCGACCCTTGTATTTCAAAGTTGCGATAGCCGAGATGGCAACCGGACTTAATCAGGCACCACGTGTCCTAACTGGATCGGACGACCACAATCATTTTCGTGACTTTGTCCCTAAGGGATGAGCCCATGCGCTAAAACTCGTGCAACTCCGTGGCTCTATCTTACCCAATGACCGTTGATCTGCTCCATCGATGGATCCTCGCTGCTGAAAATAAAAATGCCCGCTCGCTTGATTTTAAGCCTGAAATGGACTTCTTTTGTGCTACGCTTGGGTGCTCATGGATGCGGCCTTTGAATAAAATGCATTTGATGGGTTTTTAAACCCCTTTTCTTTGCATTTTACACCAAGGGCCTGAAATCGGAGAGAAACACCCCACTTGCAAAAATTGGCACTAACACCTTCTTTCTAGCTTGATCTCTTTCACTCCAAGGTTTTTCAAGTAACATAGTAAATGGGGCAGTGTCTTCAACGAATTTAATAATCTCAAAATCTTCCCTTGTCGAAGTTCCATTGATTATCACAGGTATCTGAGCGAGCTTTCCACATAATATCATCAGGTTTCCTATGAATAGTCTTATTCCTCCTAATGAAGGGATCGTATCAGGCTTCCCTATAGCTTCCCAAGTTCTTTGTGGCATAATGTTCACTTGTGTTTCTTCATCTATAACACAATCAATGTTGAAGTCTGTTATTCTTTCCTCAATGCATTCTTTTTCTTTAAAGATCTTTGATAACCTAACATGTCGGTGATCATTCAAGGTGTCTTTCATCTGTAGCAATACCTTCTCTGATTCCTTCTGGGGTTCTACTATTTATGGATCTGCCTTAGGGTTTTCCTGATTCAGATTCATTCTTTCAAGCTTAGCAATCATTATAGGGAAATCCAATACTTCATGGTCCATAACTTTGCAATAGAGACAACTAGGTCTTCCACCAAGGCATTCCTTAGCTAGATGGCCTTGTTTTCTATGACTATAACATAGGGTTAATCCTCTCTTTCTTTTAAATGATCCCCAACCTCTTATGTACTATGCACCAGGATCGTGGTAGCTAACCTGCAAAAAATTCTTTCTAGGAGTCTGCATCCATTTTTTAGTCCAAACATTATTTCTATGCATAGGTATAACATATCTATCACTATGCTTATCAGATTTATTCATATCAAACTTTCTTTCATCTATCAGTGCCCCATTTTTCAAACTAGGATAAAATCTATTAAACATACCTAGATCCATACCTTAGAAACAAAAAATTTCACTTATCTTACTTCTACAGAGCACAAATCCTCCAGATCTAAAATTTTTAACTATTCTTACCTTTAATAGAGCACTGAGCTTACAAATCTTACCTCTTTTCTGCAGATCTGACCTCTTTTCTTCATAAACTTCCAATTTTACTTTTCTTAGAGCACAAAGCATTCAGATATTGCTTCTTTTATTCAGATCTGGCCTTCTTTCTTTAGCACATAGCTTTTCAGATCAAGTGGAATACTGTGCACTAGGGCATATATCCACGCACAGAGCTTCCACAGTTTCAGAACGAATCTTTGCACAAAACTTCTTCTTCCTCAATTCCCAACAATCACAGTTCAAGTCCCGACAACGGAACCATTTGTTGGCACAGGGGAAGACCCAAGGTTCAACGCTACAAGAGCGCACCAAAAAAACCCTAACTATCGACCCTTTCGGCAACACCTGCGAAGCAGATGAAGTCTCACCCAAGGTAGAGGCAGGTGTGGTTGCAGGACTCAAGTGACTACAACCCAAGGTGGGATACAGATCTGTGATTATATCGCTTACAGATCACTTAACATCGATCCTTCATCAATATTCAATCCTTATTATACTTCGCAAACAACACAAAGCATCATTGCATTCACTTAGATATAAGGTCTCTTAGTACTTAGCAACAGTAAATTAGATCAAATCCAGTAGATTAGCACTAAACATATTCATTCATATCAGATCTACTATTCATACACATCTAATGAAGCACAAAGCATAAGTATATATATCTAATTATATCAAAGCACTTAGAAAATTATCACATCAATGCATCAGAACAAGGCACAAAGTGAACAACACAGGATTTACGTGGTTCACCCCCACCCTGGGGCTACGTCCACCAACTCTTCTTCTCTATTATCGTCATCCAATCGGTTACAATCACAGAGTCGTAGAAACCATTACTTCGCAAAGGACAGAATATCCGTGTATCTCACTAGATTCTTCTTCCTTTCCTTTCAACACAAAGCCTTCTATATCTTAACACAGGGACTTGCACTAAGCTCTGCAAGTCTACACAAAATGCGCAAAACTCTTGATCACACAGATACCACTTGGCACTTATCCTATATCACATAGATACAATATATCCTCTACTAGATGCCTAGACGTCTATTTATACATTTACAATAGTGGGCCTAAGCATGGGTGAACCCACGGGACGACATCCCTTTCCCATTACATATTCACAAAACCCAAAATGGGCCCAAACATGGGTCGTGATCCCATGATCTCCACTCCGTCTTGTGCTCCTCCTTAGATGGATGTTGAAGTCCCAAAAATGGTCAAATATGACCAAGTGCTCCCGAAACTTGGTCAAGGGCCAACAAATACATGCGAGGTATGCTTATCGTCTGGATTCTTTCTGGTATTTTTTCGATTAAATGCCAGTTTATTAGTTGTGGAGTCTCCAAGTGAAAGATGAAAATTAGCCTTATAATGTATTCAGTCTTTGTTCACTATCAAATAAAGAAACTTATCAATGTTGTTCTCCGAGGGAAAAATAACTTTGTTTCTTCGTCCCCGACAATGACGCCAAAAATATGTTGTTCCTGAGTTTATACTTAAGGCTTCAAAGTATAATGTTAAGGCATCTAGGATTAAAAGAGTTTTTAATATGAAAAGAAGATCAATACTGTAGGAAAAAGAAGCTAGGGTTGATTCCTAGGTTGTCTTTACCTAGCTTCCCAACGTTCTCGGACACTTATGTCCTGTTCAATCACTGCCCATGAGCGTTCAACCTCAACCTGGGTATTAGCGGTTTCTAGGATGGTATTAAACATGGTTAAAGAAATGTTGGTATGATCATTAAGGCTGGGCTCAATATTGGGTTGTCTTGCGATGGGTACAATCATGGGGAAAATAAACGGTCAAAAAGATCTGTTGTTTTTAATATTTGTTTTTTTCTATTTCGATTAAATGAGAAAAATTCCTATAATTGAATTAATGGTATAACAACTCAGAGGCCATTTTTCGTATCTGAGTTAAATTTGAAAATAATGAATGTGACGAAAGAAAAACATAAAGTTGTTAAACAAAGAAAGGCATCAATCACAAAAGAATCTCACTCTACTACAGATGAAGAAAATAGATGAAAAACCTTTAATGAAGCATAAAATGTAGCAATCTAACTAACTCTCAGGTCTTATATTTTCTAATAGAAAACACAGAGAAAAATCTGTAAGAAATCAGATAACTAAATGAAAAATATAACCACAATAGATGTTGTAATAAGTTATTATTAGGCATTCATCAAAGACATATGAATAAAGATGTTGGAACATGAAAGAACAGAAGAACACATAACTCAAAATTGACGAAATATGGAGTCTTTGGTCTGCACTTGTATTAATTTTGAAAGAGGAGAGATTTCTCTATTACAATAGGCAAGAAGCAACCTCTTTTTAGTCTTTTGAAAATATATTTATACAAAAGGTTACCAACCCTAGGTGTTGGAATTCTCCTTATTTCAATATGGTAATGGTTACAAAATGAAAACTTGAACTGTTTCACTTGATTATTTTCTATCTCTCTCTCATACCGGCATAACGGATATGCATTTGTTACTTCATTGATTTTTTGAAGTACTTCCTTCACCTTGTTCGAGACATTTGACACACCTATTGAGAAATTGTACTAATAGTCTTGAAGGTTCTGTCACATCTTTTGCTTAAAAAAGATACAACTTTCTCTGTAATTGCGGCAAAATGTCTTCTATCCTTTGATCTTTAGAAGTCATTGACTGTAATTGTAAATTTAGCTTTACCAACCATCTATCTATTTGATCAATGTCAACCTGCTTTAGATGTGAAATTGCAATTTGAGCTTCCTTTAAGATGTCTTTGATGTCAATTTGATGCTTTACAATGCTGATTTTTCCTAGTATCTTAGAACAATCATTCTTTCCAATGCCTAGTGATTCTTTATTTATCAAATCAAAAACCTCTTCACAATCCTCTTTTATTTCTTTGGTCATTCTTTTACTCTCGGCTATATTGGCCTCCCATGCCTTCAATATTATATCACCTTGGATTTGTTTTGTAACATTCAATCTAGGAGTTACAGGTACTTCTTCTCTAGCCGATGACACGAGCACTTTTTGAAAGGTGGTACGAGCTGCAGTAGCCTCTCCTTCTTTGAAACTGATATTATCTAATGATTGATTTACTTCTTGAAACTTATTTTGGATGATCTCTACCTTATCCAAAAGGATTTGTTGTTCTATTTCCAATTTCTTTAGAACCTTCGATGCTTGAGCTTGGAACCCTTTTATATCCATAACCATTTTTTCAGTGGAACTTACCTTGTTTTGTAATTGTTTAACCAAATCATCTTGTTGGACAAGACTGGACTTGAGCAGTTGGATTTCTTGTCTATCAAAGACTCTAGCCTTTTCAAGTTCTTTATTTACCTCATCTCTGATATTCTTCTCTGTATTCCTTATTTGATATCGCAACTGACTTATCATCTGATTTCTCTGCTTCAGCCTTTCTTTTAGATTATCAACTGAAAATAAGTTGTTTGTTGTAAAAGATCCCAAAGAGTCTGCTACCTCTGTAGCAAAGTCTTCATGTTCCAAATTTTGTCCATATAATAATACTCTGTGCTTTTTGATCATTGCACCTTCTTTTTGGTGCATTTCTTTATTTACCACAGATTTTCTTTTCTTACTGAAAAAGAAATCGATAGGAGGTATTTCATCAATAGGGATAGGCGTGAGATCCCCTATGAATATTACCTCTGCATTAGGGTTTACTCTAGTGAACTGTAATGGCGTGATAGCCTCAATGGGGCTGCCGATCTCTATGGATAACTGTTTTCTAGCTCCATCTATAGTTGATTTATCAGGTGAAGACAATGGTTTATCTTCTCCTTTCTTTTTTAATGTTTCTGATTGATTTTTGGACTAGTCATCAGATACCCCTGTAGTCGAGATATCCTTTTTCTGAGTCGAGAGCTCAGAACTATCTGGGTTTTTTGCGGCTTCTTGTTTGTTAGAGCTCTAGACTTTTGGGTTCTGGGTATCTATTTATTGTGTAGCTGGAGACTTTGGGTTTTCTCCCTATAATACTTTAGGAAGGCCACTTCTTTGATGTTTTTGGAAATTATAAAACTCAACCATTTCACCAGGTGGTAGATCTTGAACTTGGCTCAAGACTTCTTGGTAAGATATTACCCCTCGGAACATTTCATCCTGAGGGGACTCTTCATGTTCATACCTTTTAAGATTGCAATTGGCCATATGGTTTCCCTTGACCTTATGTGGATCGTGCTTCTTGAATTCAATGTTAACCAACTTATCTCTTCTAAGGCTACAACCTCCACTATGGAATGGTCAAAATATGAAAAATAAAATGCATTGATCTATAAAGGAAAAGATGGCCATACCTTTTTCTGCACGGATTTGAGCTCTTTGATAATCTCGTCGAGTACAGTTTGTCATGAAACCTCACGACATATCAGTCGGTCTGGTAAAAATTGTGGTAATGCATACGGGGGATCTGAACAACTGAAAACTCTGATATAAGAGAAGTGTTCCTTTATGTAACAGTCTGCCACTTTACCTAGGTTAACCATAATGTTGTCTGAAATTCTAGGAGGTGGGTGACCAAATATAACCGTATGCATCGACACCACTACCCAATTACAGATTTCATAAAATAAATCTTTTTCCTTGTCTTCTCAGAGATTTGAATGATAAACATGAATTGGTTCTACACTATCTAGAGTCCAACTCCAGCTCATTAGCAGGAAAGGCGTCATGAAACAGATAATGTCCATAATATAAGCTGACATAAAGAATGAAGTTGGTTTCCCTTTGGTTTTCTTTGTTTGGTATTTTGTGATTTCTCTAGCCATATTATCCGACAATATCTTTTCCCAGTCAAAAGAAAATCTTTCCACCACCGAGTGTATAATGGGAACCCGTGGTAGAAAGAAATGGTTTGTGTTCTCTTTTCCACAAATTATGCACATCATCATGGCTATATACATGAACTGTGGTTCAAGCAATGAGATTGAATATACGTCATGAGATTCGACTCTGAACTTTTGGGGGTGTGAACACCAGTCTTTGATCAATTTAGAAAGACTCTTTCCATACTGATCACACTCATTATTAAATTTCACTAGAAAATTGGCATTAGAAACAAAGTTTGATGTTACAGACAATTTATACATGACTTGTATGTGTTCCGGTCGAAATGACCCAACAGCTACCTTCTGAGAGTTGAATATAGTTCTAGTTGGGATATCTACATGATCCAATGCCCATCCAATCATGTCAATGTAAGGTAAAAGCCTCAGCCTGGTTGCTAACTTATGCAACTCTTCTTGAGCGATAATCTTATATTTGGTAGATAAGTTATCCTTTTCATTGTTGTTTGAATCATCAGGGAAGTTTACAACTCCGTATTGTATGGTGTCGAACACATGCATCCAGGTTTTAGCTATGTTTATACTTTTGGGTGAAGTATCAAAAATAACGTCTGTGTTCTAGCTAGAACTTTCACCAGTTTCTTTGGACGCTTTCCGTGGAGCCATGATATCAAATTCAGAGTTCTATCACCTGTTAAAGAGAATGAGAATGTAGAAAACTAGTTATTTCACTAAGCTATCTCTATGAAAAAAAGAATGTAATTTAGAACTAAAAAATATTTTTACCTTAAACGCATAAATCATGTGTCTACCTTTAATGACAACGCGTTTAATTTCTTTAATAAAAAAAAATTGGGCGTTAAAATCGGATCTTATTTGGAATCATTTCCCTAAATCAGATATTAATGTCATTAATGGTCGATAACTTGGGAAAAACACAGAATTTGAATGTATCTGAGTTATTATTAAGAAATAGATTAATTAGGGTATAATCATCATTTAGTACATTAATTAAATATACTTATCATTTAATCAAGTTTCGACGTTTCGGATCTCAAGGATCTTTATAACAGTTTAAACTAAGACTTACAAAATGTGAAGTCACGATAGGTTTAATTAAGTATAATCATTTTTAACTCTTTTAATTAACCGCGATTAGTTTCAGAATGGCGAGGTTTCGGGTATCGGGACTTCAAATATTTTATACGTAAGAGCTCTTGAATCGTGAAGTCACGATGAGATTTTCTTATCATTAATCTTTCTTAAACTTTAACTAACCAATCTTAACATTTAATACTTTCATGAATTCAGGTATCAGGGGTTCGAAGATGTTCAATGTTGAACCTTCGTACTTTGTGAAACCCCGACTCCCGAAATTTTGAAAGAAAACCTTTATATAAATTGATTCATTAATAAATAGGTGGCACCATAATTTCTTAATAATTTGAGACCGTTGGATTAATCAGAAGGTTTCATTCGATGATGATTTATACAAGTGCATTTTTTTTTGTTTTTATTTGAACAAAAATGAAACTTATTTTATGCTAAAGTTTAGAATAATATGTATGTTTCAACAATTAGTTTAAACTAAATTTATCAACAAAAGACAAGTATATGAAACCATACACAAACTTGAAGGAAATAAGCTAAGCATATATTAATGAGAACATTACAAGGAACTTACATTCTTTAGATGCAGTTGCAACAACCTCTCCAAGTCTTCCTTGTCCAACCCCTTGTTTGAAAGATCCATGATCAGAATGACAATACTTTTTGTCGATATTCTCTCTTTTCCCCCATGAGAATGCCTCCTTTTATAGGATTTGAGAGGCTCAACCACCTTAGTTATCTTTGGAATAAGTTGAGGATATGACTCCATCAATTGTGGCATCTCCCTCATATGCAGCCTAAAGTTTGGATTCGAGCCAAACCAACTCAGATAATCTCTAGCTGTCCTTAGAGATAAGGAGGATTTCTTCCCATGATTCTCTCAACCAATCGATACTCCCCAAAAAATGGAAATGGAGTGTTTCAATTCTCCTTGCTAGATGGACAAGGAGTGCTAACACTCCATGCATGTGAGCAGGGGAGCGTTGATCTTCCAAAAGTTCGTTAAGATGACCATTTCTCAAGGAAAAAAAATTGCTTGGCTTGCCAAATGATGTGTTTTCCCCTTCCAACATGTCTTAGAGGATGTATCAAGTGCTTCCATGGTGTCACTCGCAATGAGACATATGCAGTGAAAGAATGTGACATTTACGACACTTGTGACACTTGCGACAATGATAATGTGACATTATTGAAGTGAGGAATTTTGATGTGTAACACACACTGACTATCTATCTAGTTGGCAATCATATCCAACACTAGTGGTAGTATCCATGTAAATTAGAACAATTCCATTCAATAGAACACAATTGTGTCTATCCATAGTAGTACAAAACTACTATCCAGTGGTACACAACCACACCTAGTAGCACACGACTACTAACTAGTGACACATAGTCACAACCAGTGGAAAACATCCACCACAATGGCATACAACTACTATCCAGAGACATGCATTCTCCACAACAATCATATCATCTGATATCAACCTGCATAACAATATCATGATACAAACTGAGTCATCTGAGCCATTCTTCCACTCACATCTGTGAGATATGGAAAAGGATCTGCCCTCAGAAAGTAAAACATCAGTCATGAGATATTTGGACTATTCTTACCAAGCATAGAAGAATAAGTATCCATGATTTCTAATCCTGTACCATTCACCTAACTGGGCCATTCCTATGACACTAATCATAGTGCAACCTAGAGAGAATGAGATTTCCCTAGAGAATGCCTCTCCCTGATTGTTGAACCTGGACCATTCTTCTAACTGGGCCATTCTTCCAGCACTAATCATAGTGAAACCTAGAGAGAATGAGTTTACCCTAGGGAATGACTTTCTGGACCATTTCCTATGGAAATTACTGTCCTGCACCAACCTCCAGAGTCCAAAATAGACCATTCTTTGAAACTGCTCACAACTATGAACTTCAAAAGAATGACTGCCAGACGAGGCAAACCATTCTACTTGACCACTACTCAGAGTGACTGTCAAGAATAATGATTTTCCTAGACCATTCCCCCACACTGGACACAAGGGGAATCATTGTCTACGGTACATCAACAATGTATTAAACCATTTTCATTACGGAAATGACTGTACGAACTGGAAAATGCCTTTTCGTCATAAATCTTGGGCCACTTTTCGGACTGGAAGGTGACTGCCAAACCTGGACCATTTTCTAAACTCAAAAATGACTTCCCATAAATAAATAACATATCAGTGCTCCCTCTCAACCTGGGAGTAATATTTTCCTTTTTCAATAAGGAACTCATTTCCACAAGCCCCAAATTGTTCCTTAAGTATGCAATTTTTTCATCTTGGACAGAGGCTTTACCAAAATATCTTCTATCTGCTCGTCTATGGAGATATATTGGAGAAACAATTCTCCCCTATGGAATTTATCATGGAGAATATAATGCTTGATCTCAATGTGCTTCGACCTATCATGGAATACTAGGTTCTCTGAAATCTTCACATGGCTATGATCATCACAATATATATCACGGTCAAATTCAACACATGATCAAACAGTCCAGAAACCAACTTACAGAGACACACTACTTCTGTACAAGCATCATGAAATGGAATATACTTTTCTTCTGTAGTGTTGAGTGCAACAAAATTATGTTTCCTACTATCCCATAATATCGTGGAAAAAATCAAACTGAAACATATCTATGTAGCAATTCTTCTGTAATCTGCACTCCCTACCCAATCTAAATTGATAAATCCATGCAGATGTATATCATAACTAAAACGTACCACAAGGAAAATATCTGGTTGAGTATTCTCCAAATACATTAACGAGCCACTCAATTTTCATTACAGAGATGGGCCTGCTAGATCATAGTCTCTCAACTTCTTCAGATCTGCCATCATGGGAGTTTTCCATGTATTTGCAATCCATCATCCTAGATTTATGAAGAACCATTTCAATATACTTCCTCTATCATAGGAATATTTCACCATGCTTTTGTTATACATGAGAGGCTCTAAACCAAGTTTTATTGAATCCGTACAAGGTATTCT
Source organism: Picea engelmannii (assembly GCA_009831015.1). Classification (NCBI taxonomy): domain Eukaryota; kingdom Viridiplantae; phylum Streptophyta; class Pinopsida; order Pinales; family Pinaceae; genus Picea; species Picea engelmannii. Next base: position 449,540 of record ML799177.1, read on the forward strand.
TCCATATGCATACAAGGGTCTCTTTCTGGTATACCTCAAAACCTTGAGGTTTATATGCATACGCTTCTTCTTCAATTACTCTATTAGAAGAATAGTCTTTACATTCATTTGATGTAAACTCCAACCCATGGATACTGTAGGAGATATAATGGCTCAGTACAGGTATATCTGGTTACTAGAACAATTTGTCATCATAGTCTTCCCCCTCCCACTGGGAGAACCCTCTAGCCTTGAGTCTCGTCTTGTATCTATCAATGCTTAATTTCTCACATACATTTTTATTCATCATAGCTTCCTTCCATTCCTTCTTCTTGACTGCTTCTAGCAGGTTCAAACTAGTTCAATTGGTTGTTCTTGGAATCTTCATGTTCTTCCTCATGTTTATCTTCAATGTTGGATTCCATGGAATCTTCCAAATATTACATGCCCTTCTTTCCTGAAGGCTCCAACCTTCTGCCATAGGAACATAAATGTAGATGGAAAACCAAGGATATTCAAGGATTCTTTTAGAAGAAGACTTCTTCTAGAGTCAAACTGAACACGTGTTGCTTGTCATTGTTGTTTCCTCCAATGAAGAACATGGATGGATACTTCATAGTCTTTACATATTCTTATTCAATGGATCATATCGTTGGATATTAACTCCCTCCTAATCCCAACTTCATGGTTGAATGAGCAATATGAATGCTCTTCTTTTGGAATTATGTGATCAACTCTTTCCATACAAGAGATTCCATGCTTTTGTATGTTGCATCTCTCTTTGCTTTCTACAAAGTGTCACAAGCCTGCTATGGTTTCCTTTTGATTTTTGGCTTCGTTCGAGTCTGAATCCTCTGAATCTCTTTAATTTTGTTTCTATCTATTCTGATTGATTCCTATCTGGTAGTTGTTCCATCCTTATAAACTTCTTCTATGACAACTTCCTCAAGGATTATTCATCAAACACATTTCACAAGGGTACCTTCTCAGAAATACATCTTCATGACAGATTTCATGAAATAACCTTCCTAAGACAACAAGAACAACAATGTTTTTGATACAAAATCATTCATATGAAGGATAGTTTTTTGGTAGCATTAGTAAGATGATCTATTCTGAGAACAAGAACAAGAAATATCTCTTAGAGTAGGTGTTAGTTCATATTTGAAAATAAGTACAATAAGCATCCATATCAATAGTATTCATATGAATTCGAGTATTCATTACACCTAGCAATAATAGAATATTTCAAATATTTCTTTCACAATTTGTAATGTAGTAACTATCACCTTTGATATACAAAAATTTGAAGATTAACAATTTAATCAAACCTGGAACCTTTCAAATATTTCTTTCACAATGCTTGCATAAAGTGTTGGTTGGTTTCGTGATCTAGGGAATTTCTCTGACTTATTCTCTTTTGATGACTTTGAAAAGGTTATCAAAATGCATGTGACCCATTCTTCTATGCCATAGCCAACTTTCATCTTCCTTTCCTAGAAACTTTTCATTTCCAATTTCACTTAACACATATATGTCTGAAGTTCTTGTAGTTGTACCGACCAATTTCCCTAAACCGTCTTTTCTTATCTCACACTTTTCTGAATCAAAAGTAAGTTTATGACCTTGGTCACACATTTGACTCACACTTAGAAGATTATGGTTCATATCGTCTACTAATAGAACATTTTGTTCCTTTTTCATTCTTGTTCCCAATTCAGACTGTGCCTTCTCCAATGATTTTGGATGAATTATCATTTCCGAAGGAGACTGATCTATTTTTTTCTTTTCGTAATGTAATAAATTTGTCTTTATCACCTGTCATGTGTTTTGAACATCCACTGTCAACATACCAAATTTGTTTCTTCTACTTATCTTGTAGAGCGATTGTGCATTCTTCATTGTTATACTGGTCTTCCTTTCTTATCCATGTCATTTTTTGAGGTTATTGTCTGTGCTTGTTGTTATTCTATTGAGGTTATTTAGGAGGGACTGTCATTCTTCAATCCTTGGCCATGTGTCCAAAATTGTTGCATTTGTAACATTCCACTTCAGTGCTCAAAGATTCAAACTTGTTGTAACTTCTTCTTTGTGTGTCACTAGGTCTCCTTAAATAATCCCTTTGTGTGTAACTCTCAAAGTTGTTACTGTTCCTGTTGTTAGCTCTGCATTTCACAGCTTTATGTCCAAAATTATTACATGCATAACATAAACCAAAAAATATAGATTGATACCTGGGAGTTGAAGATCTTCTGAAAGGAGGTGCTCTTATGAATCCTTCTTCTTCTTAAGGCCTATATGTCTGTTGTTGATTATGAAATCTGAATCTTCTTGGTGGAGGAGTGTCCCTGTAATCTTCCTTGCATATCTTCCTATCCTCTTTCATTTTTTCTACATAGCTCTTTGGATTTGTTTCTTGCTTTGTTGTCTTGGAGCTTGATCCCTTTTCTGTCTAATTGTATCCAAGTCTGGACTTGTCAAGATGAGATTTTTTACTATTGATAATGTCATCTAGAACTTTTGAGCTATTCTGCATATTTTTCTTTTGAATATCCTTTCTTAGTGTGACAACCTTTGCTTCCAAGTTTCCAATGATCTTGTCCTTTTCTTCTAGTTGTTCTTTGAGTGCTTCTTCAATTCTTTTATCTACTTCTATTTGAACCTTCAATTTTGTGATCATTTGTTCTAGTTATCGAGTGTCCTTTTTCTTGTCTAGTTCTGCTTGTAGCTTCTTGTTTTTCTTCTTTTCTCTTCTGATCTATGGCACACATTAATTCTTCTCGATAGTCAACTTCTGCCTCTTCAATTTCTTCTTCGACTTCTTCACATTCTTCTTCGGCTTCTTCATATTCTTCTTCGGAGTCTTCTTTGTCAGACTCTTTTACTTCCATGAATAGAACTCTTCATGTCTCATTGTCACTAACTTCATCTTCATCTGATGATGAGATGTCTTCTTTATTGTATAAGATTTTCTTGAAAATTTTCTTTGTAGTTATTTTTCCTTTATATGTGTGTTTTCCTTTTGAGTAACCTTGATCATTTCTCTTTTTCTTATGAGGACATTTGTTAGCAAAATGACCAATACCATCACAATTAAAAAAAATTAAAGGGATCTTACCTTTATACCTACCGTTGGTTCCTTTTTTCAGTCTTTTGACGGAGTTGGCTACTTCTTCATCATCTTCCAAGGTGTCACTGTTGTTGCTATATTCTTCTTGTTCCTTTTTCTTTTTCTTTGATCTTTTGGATGCCTTGAAGGCTGCTTCTTTTACATCTAGATTTTCTTGCTCAGTTCTTGTTATCGGACTAATCGGTAGGTACATACACTAATATATCTCCCTAGATCCACCTGGATCTAGAACAAAATAGGATAGGACATGACTCTTTCCCTAAGTTTTGACCATTGAATAAACTAGTAGGAAGGAACAAGTAACATACCTTAATATCGCTTCCTAGGATCTCCGTTGCTCCCGCTTCGCTCTGGTGCTCTCATGAGGTCAAGACCAAGACAAAACAAACCAACCAAAGTGAAGATAACAAAATATATTCAACAGTCAACTTATGTGTATGATCAAGGAATTACACAATAAAGTGAGAATAGCATTATGGGAAAGGGACATGCCACTGTATCATATTGATTGAAAGTAAATATTACAACCTGATCGCCTTGATGTCGCGAGCTTCCTTTCGATGGCTCTTGGCTCCAACACACACACTTGCTCAATCCTTGTATGAAGAAGATCAAAACCTCTTGATAGACTTGCTAGAGTCTCCAAGCTATTGTTCAAGCTAAGTCCTTCACACAATTCTTTCACCAATTCTCCAATGAATCTTGCTTAACCTTTTCCATGAGAATTCTCTCAATATATAGGAGAGAATGAGATAGTTACTTGGATAAGAATGATCCCACAATATCAGGGAATCCAGTACAAGGATAACCATTCGAATGCCAACCCATTCTTCTAGAAGATTCCCTTCTAGAAACATCGAGAATTCATCTTTTTCCATGCTTTAGGAAGATTTCGCACCTTGGCTATTCAATACAGTGTGAGAAGTTCGCACCCTGGCTTACAGCAGCATGCAAGAATGGGTCATTCTCTCACCCAAATATATTAGTATCCTGCAAACCTTCTTCAAAAATGAGTTTTCTGGGAAGAGATGAAAGTAACTTTTCTCAGGAGAAAGTTCTTATGAAGAGCCTGAGTACACCATCATCAATACATCATCATGACGACCAAAATCATGGGTAACAATTCTCATTTCATATGTTGTGAATATTCCATGCAGTTTGTCCATGCTTATTGAGTCCAGATCCAATATTTCTTCTAGTGTTTATATATTAGGGTTGAATATCATAGGAAGAGATCTTAGTATATTTTGAACAATTACAGATTCTTCAATTTCTTCTCACAATCCTATGATTGCATTCACTGTTTCATCGACTCGTAAGAAGTAGGTTGGGATATCTTCATCTTCCTTCATTTTTAGTTATTCGAACTGACCTCTATAAGTCTGAAGCTTTGCTGCTTTGAATTTTGTATCTCCTTCATAAATATTTTGAAGCTTGTCCCAAATCTCTTTAGCGGATTTATAGTGTGCAACTTTGGTGAATACCGTATCACTAAGACCATTCAAAAATGCATTTGTGGCTTTGGAATTATTCTCACCGAGTTTTATTGCTTTGTCATTTATTGGTGGAACTGTTGGTGTTGTGTATCCATCTACAATTTATTTCCAAACTTGAAATCCCTGTTCCTGTATATATGTCATCATCCTTATGCTCCAAAAAGCATACTTCTATCCATCAAACTGTGGTATTCCATTTTTATATGAGTTGGTACTCTCCATGATCTACCTTTCAGTGGTTAAACTGATTTATGAAGGAACCTACTCTGATATCAATTGTTGGATTACTGAGAGGGGGGGTGAATCAGTAATAGAGAACTTTAATCCTTTTTAACCATATAATCCAAGTGTTATATCAATGAAGAATTATCATACAATAAATGTAGAGTAAATCAGAAATGAACAAATGAAAAAATATACACATACACAGTACACCAATGTTTTACGTGGAAACCCAAATGAAAACCACATAATTCTTTTTCTTATATGTCTTGAAGAATTACATTCATTGGAAGCACCAGCGTCCTTTGTTTTCCAGCTGCAACTGGAAGGAGGCTCCAACCCCCTAGTTTCTCAGGCTACAACCTGAGGGAAGCTCCAACTCCCCAATTCTCTGGCTATAACCAGAAGGAGGCTACAACCCCCTGTGTTCTCTGGCTACAACCGAGAGGTGGCTACAACCACCTGTCCTTGCCCCATCCTGCCACTCTGAAGTAGACATAGAATGATGGAACCACTGTCAACCTGTCACTGTGAGATATACCACTGTAAACCTGTACCAATAAATTTGAACCATGCATCAACCATGCATCAACCATGCATCAACTTGTACCTCAACCTATAATCAACATGTACCATAAACAAGTGCATCAACCATGCACCAACCTGTACCAAATAACCTATAATCAACATGTACCATAAACAAGTGCATCCAATCATGCACCAACCTGTACCAAATAACATGTAATCAGCCTGTACCATAAACAAGTGCATCCAACCATGCACCAACCTGTACCAAATAACATATAATCAAATATAAGGTAAGCCTAGTACCTCAACCAAAATCCCTCATGATGTGCCAACTCATCAACTATCTCAACCATGTACCTCAACCAAAATCCCTCGTCAATTTCATCATCATGTTAGCACTAGGAGCCACCTTTTGATTGCAAGGAAGGTAAGCCCAGTACCCATCAGATTATATGTGAAAGTATGAGTGTTTTTTGAAAGGTCGAATGAAAAACTTGAAATGATAATATCCTAACTTAGAAACAGGGCTAACATGTACCGGCAAATAAGGTCTTGACTAAATTCAACCATTAGTTTGGGAGTAAATGTGGATAGAAAGAAGACTTGAATGAGAGGAATGTAAGGGCTACTGCAAACATCAGGTCCACAAGAGCCTAAGGAAGAAAGTTTCTTAAAACAAGATCTTCTTGAATTCAGAAACTAAGGAGATAAATAAACACCATCACAATAAAATGATCAAACATCCATCATATCATTACCACAGTTATCCATATGAAGCATTCAAAAATGAACATTTAGCATTAGAAGCAGATAGTCTGAAATAGAAGCCGATTTATATTAATAAAAAAGTCTTAAGTCCAGTACATACTAGATTACAATCACTTTATCCAAGATATTATAGTTTAGGGAGCCTTGCTCAACCATCCAAACCTGCTAAAGCAATTGATCTATCTATTTATAACAAGAAATGGAGGCAACATCTGGAGGTATGAGATGGCCTCTTTTCCTTAAAAATCTCTAAACATTTATTTATTCTAACAACTAAGATAACAGCCTATCCTATAAAACAGGGAAGTGTTGGTGACTAATCCAATCATGCTTCTAACTGCTTTGATCCTCTTTTGCTGCTCAACTCCTGTTTTTCCATGTGTTCCTTTGGAGCCTGTAGTTGTCCTCTAAATGCCAACTGCTACTTTTGTCATTTACCCCATCGTTAACTTATCCAAAAATGTTGGCCTAGTATTCCTAGATCCCTGGTGTTTGTTGGTAAACTTCCTTGTGTAGCAACTCTGGGTAGCGCACCTTAAAATGTAACAAGGAGAGAAGGTAGTGCCTCTGTGATGTGTATGTGTGTAAACTGGCTCCCTGTCAAATATTATGCAGCGCCTATAGGTAGCGCCATTGTGTTGCACCCATATACCAATTCTACCCTCTGTGTAATATTACGCAACGCTTTACATAGCACCACTGTGTGCAGCTTTTGTTCTCTGTAAGATATTACGCAACGCCTATACGTAGCGCTACTTATGTTGTGTTTGCATACAACTTTGGGTATCATTGCTAGAATGCAACATCTTTGAATCTAGGACATGTGCAGAGCAGTTTGTATCCTTCCAATTATGACAGATGCTTTGACGACACCATAGATAATTCCATTTACTACTGAGTGAAGCTAACACTTTAGAAAAAAGTCAAAATCCATATAGCTAAACACCTAGGAGCCTGTATAGATGGAAAACATAGTATCTGCATATCAGTTAACCCTCCCAGAAAGGAACAATTCCCAAAAATGGAGCTTACCCCTTACCAACTATTTTGTCATCTTAACACTTAGCCTCACACTCTTTCTAGTAGAAAGAGTCTCTTCAATTGGCTCAACAGATTTCTTCTTCCTAGCATTGGAAGGCTTCTTCAATGTAGTCGATCTCTCCTTAGCTATTGGTTTATCATTTTCAATGGCAGCTTCTACCAACACCTGTAAAATTCTTTGAGCTCCCTCATCTTGCAAGTGTCTCAGCTCTGCCTTTATCTTCCTATTATGAGACTAAAAGTATTTGTTCTGTCTATAAATATTCTTCAGTTGTTTACGAAGAGGCAAAGCCTTTCTCACTGTGAACCTTGCCAAGTCCGGGGTATGGTTGTAGCCAATCATAAGTTCATTCATCTGAGCCAAGCGGACCTTGTCTTCTTCTTTGAGACGAGTTATTTCTCTCCTTGCATCCCTAAGCTTCTTAATGAGTATTTTGTAGGTCTGGCTTCCAAGGGGGTTGGGGACATGTGTAGTCTTAGCAGGCTTCTTCTCATCCTTTTATTCCATTTGTACAAAAGTTTCCTTGCATGTTTCATCATCCTTCTCAAAACCTTTTCCTTTATTCTTGTTCTCTTGCGCAACAGCCTCTTCTTTATTCTTCATAGGTTTTTCACAATCTTTCACAAGGATTTCATCTTTCCTCTCCAAATGTCTTTTGGTACCTTTACCCTTGATTTTCTGTATAGGGGTTTCTTTTTTTTCTTCTACATATTTTTCAATGCCTTTCCCTTTCTTCTTATGCATAGGGGTTTTTGGTAAAGATTGCTCTTTGAGAACCCCCTTAGGAATTGATGACCCAGTGAAAGGTATTTTACCCTTGATTTCAAATACTAGAGGAGGAGAGAGAAAGAGAAGCTTCCTCCCTTTTTTAGATGTCACCTTGGTAGAAGAAGGAACTTCTTCTAACCCTGGTGGAGGTAGTGGTGAGAAATCTCTGTGTGGAGAAGGACAAACTTTCTCCTCAGATTCCCTGACCTACTTGTTGATCTCTGAAATAGGGGCTCTTCCCTTTCTCTTCTCGTTTATCCCTTCTTTAGTTCTGGTAGGTGATGAAGGGCCTGTGATCTGTGATTGGGGAGTAGGTGTTGGGTCCAGCTTGAAGTGAGAAGTAACCAAAAAATGCTCCTAATAAATATCTTTCTTTCCCAACTCTTCAGAGACAATCATCCTGATAAGTCCAGAGTGGAAAAGACTAGAATCCACATTCTTAGATTTGGCTTGCACCCTATCTGACATTTTAACTATGCTTCTCAGCAAGTAATAAGGAACATTCATCTGAACCTTACCAGTAAAATCTAACAACAACCTTATGTGGTAATGATACAAGGTGTTAAATCTCCCTTCACAACTAAAATATCTCTGTATGATTTTCAACATTCTATCAAACTGGTCGATCAACTGATTCCTTGGCATACTCATAGATAACTCATTGGCTTGGTATTCAGACTTGAAGATATCTTTAACGAAGGGTGAACTCAATACCATGGCCTTGAACCAATTTTCACCTGAAATGGGGATCCCTGTTGCAAATGAGATGGAAGCTTCAGTTACCTCAAATTCCAAATCTCTAACTTTGGTTATCTTGCCATCAAAATTTAATGAAAATTGTTTTTCTACTTCTGGGTGGCCTCTCTAGATGTTTTGGTAGAAAGAGAGGCATCCTGCTCTTCGAAACATCTCCCTTGCCATGGGCTTTGTGTCAAAAAGGCACATGTTCACAAGTTCTTTTCGAACTATCTTGCCACCTTTGTGTGCTTTCTTCAACTAAGGGGTCTCCATGACTCAAAATGAGGGTTCTTAAGAGGCTTAAGGGATTTTATTAACCAGAAAGCTTCAATTCAGGATTCAAAAGCACAAAGATGGCCCTCCAAATTAACAGTTCTTAGAAAACAAGCTTGACTATGAGAAATGGACCTTCAGACTTATACAGGCTTTCAGAGTGTAGACTGTGAAGAGGTAATCCCAAAATGACTCTTCGTACAGGATGAAAGGAAGCAAAGAATAATTAGAGAAGGTTTGAGTAGCGCCTCTGCATAGCGCAGTGCATACACAGAGGATAGGCTATTGCAGGCTTGTGACTTTCAAAGTCTATAACAAACAATGGTAATCAGACCATGGAAATGAGCGAGGATGTTTACAGGTATGCAAATATGGCTGTCCTACTACCCTGCAAGCTTAAAATACCAAAACCCGAGCACAAATATCCTATGAAAATTAATATGCAAAGGAGGTTGCACAGCATAACTATGAAGTCAACATCTATTGAGATCCTCAGTGCGATCTTAGGATAAGATTGAGGAAACTTCAGCCCTGAAATCTCTTACAGCATCGGATTTAGTTGACATGCGGTCGCCTGATCAGAACTGGCAAACTTATGCAGCGCAGCACTGCTGAACTTTTCAAATTTGGAAACTGTTACCAAGGATCATAAATGCAAGATATTTTGAAATCACTTCAACCGACTTCTGGCACTAAAAACAAGGGACATGGTATCATTTGTGGCAATCATGACTTGGAGTGGATGAATGATAAACGTGATAGGCTCTACAAAACTACCTGCTGAGTGGGCAACACTTCCAAATCAAAAAATGATTGGACAGGTAAGTGTGGATGATGAGGCATGCATGTGAGTTCATGAGTGAGGAGAGAGGTGTGTCACATTAGCTTTATCATGGGAGGTATCAACCTAGGGATGAATCATGAGAGGGGACATAAAGAATAGACCATGAGCTAAAAAGGGTTTAAAAATCAAAAATCGAATTGAGGATTAAAAAATGAGCTATGAATCAAAGGTTTAGTCATCCAAAGGGGTCCTATCAAACATAACATTAAAGGGATGAGAAATTTATTTTAAAGAAAAAATAAGAATCTAAGGCTTTTAAAAATGATAAAAGCAAACTGAAAGACCCAGGGGGACTTAGTGTGATAACACATCCAAATCTGATTTGTAGCTCTATAATAGACCTGGTGTATAAGATCACATTCCTACAAACCTTCCTTAACTTCAACAACAAGAGACTAGCATTTTCATCAAACTTTTCTTTAGTCTCACATGCCTAGTTTTGGATTAGTCAACAACCATAACTTGAAGTAATCATAACTTTATACCTATAATGTATAAATATATGAAACTGATACAGAATGTTATTTAGTGTGTTTTGTTAAATTCCTCTAGGTTTCACTACTTGGAACCTCTCAGAAAAGGATTTATAGAAAAAATGGCATACCTTGTTGAATTCTGGCTTATTCTAGAGAGCGACCTTGTAGAGCATGCTCCACAAGGAATATTTGTTGAATTGATATGAAAATATGACACAACATACTACAGAATTTATCCTAACCAAAAAAAAAATTCACTAAATTTTGATCTGTTATGAATAATTTATGACGTTTTTACCCGAAACACATGTTTTTGACTAGTTTCAGGACTAGCCACAAACCCTATTTTCCACGGAGTGTAACTCCAAAAATACAATGACCCACAAGATGTGTTTTTTACCAAAGATACTTTGATATGTTTTCTCAATGGTGTAGAAATTTCACGGTCTGGATCATTATAGAAAAAACGTTATAGTGAAAATGGTGAGATGACCTGTAAATAACATACCTTAGAAAGCACCATCAAAAGAATTTATCCTTCCTTGCATTTCAGCCTTCTTTTCTTCACCGTCCCTCAGAATTTTGGCTTACATATCCTTGGTTACCTTGGACACTATAGATATTAAATATGCTCAAGTGTGTTTAAAATGAGAGAGCCTTGCCTATTATTTATACTCTCCAAGTAGCTTCCTTAAAAACATCTTCTAGGTCACTTGGCCCCACTTTCCTTATTTTAGGGTTAACCCACTTCTAATTTCTCCATTAAATTTATTGTTGAAATAATTTATTTTGTATTCCCTTTGACTTATAGTACACTCATTACTTCACTTTATTATTTACCTTTTAAAATCTATTTAACCACTTTGACTACTTTGACCTTTTGGGGCTTCTAGATGACATATGAGGGTTCTCCAACTTCGTAAGGCCATAACTCTCAAACCGTGAGGAATTATGTGACGTTCCACATACCACTAGAAATGGAATGAAATGTACTATCCATATAGAATAGTATTATCTGAAAATATATCATAACTCATACCTTTATCCATCAAAAAAACTTGGGTCCATTACCCAAACCTGGAGTCTCCAACTTCTCATGGCCATAACTCTCTAACCGTGAGGATTTATGTGACGTTCCACATACCACCAGAAATGGAATGAAAAGAGCTATCCATCTAGGAGATTTTACCTGAAAAAATCATTTTTCTTCATCTCATTATTCCACAATTAAGCATGGGTTCTCTTACTCCGTAAAGCGTCTTCCCGTGAGGGATTTCACCATAAGGGGACCACTTTGGAGTTCATCCATATTTACTTCTTATCAAACATGACAATACAATAATGAGTCATATTTACATTAAACAATCTTGGGTCCATTACTCAAACTTTTGTGCTGCGGGGATTTCTTCAAGGGTTGACATCAATGACAACCAACCTTAATCAACATCTGTCTCTTCAACATTCTTGTTGATCTTAGTGATTTTACTTCTCAATGTAACAATTGTTTCTTTAATCTTCTGAACCTCTTCTTCTTTATTCATTATCTGAGACTTCATGACTTCTTATATTCTTTTCGCTTCTTCAAGTTGAATTTTTAATGTGATTATTTCTTCTTCAATTCATTTCTCTTCTTGACCAAACTCTGCCTCAAGTTGGTTTTGATCGTTAGTTCTTTCCTTAAGATGATCTGTCAATATCTTCTCTCTCATTTATGCTTCTTCCTTCTGTGTTGCTATGTTGGCTTCCAAATACTTCTTTTGATATTCAATATTTTCTTCAATCTTTCTAGCTTCTTCTAGCTAAGTTTTTAAGTTCTTGATGACCTATTGGGCTTCTTCAAAAATGTGAACACTTTCCTTTTATTTCATCAATTCTTTCTTGAGTGACTTTTTTTCTTCTCTTAGTTCATCTAAAGGACTAATCAATTATGCTTCATAATTGTCTTCCTTTTCAATTAGTTTTTCTGTCTCATTTCCTTCATGGCATTCTATTTCAAGATGTCCTTGTTTTTCACAATTAAAGAAAAACAACATACCTTTGGTGATTATGTACTCTTCATCTTGTGAATCTGTTTGACATGGTGAACATAATTCTTCTTGATCTATATTGACATCTTCATTTTCTGAATCTGCGATGGGTGAAGAATATATGTCATGTAACTTATCCCAAAGTTCATTGGTTGATGAAGATTTACCAACCTTTTCTCTTACCGAATTAGGTAATCCTTCCCAGATGAAATCCTTTGCTATTTTGTTAATTTTTATTCAATTCCTTCTTGGCTGCAGTCTTTTCCCATTTTGAACTATCATATCTTGTAGCGTCTGATAGCCAAATATAATACCCTTGTGCATGTAAAAATACTTTCGTCCTTCCACTCCACATCTCATAATTTAAACCATTCTGACCATTGAACAATGGTACTCCACTCTCAGAATATTCCATGATATCCTTCTAGTAGTTAAACTGTTTCCTGAAGGAACCTGCTATGATACCAATTGTTGGATTACTGAGAGGGGGGGTGAATCCGTAATAGATAAATTTAATCATTTTTAACCATATAATGCATGTGTTACATCAATGTAGCATTATCATCCAATAATTGCAGAGTAATTAAACAATGAAAAAATGAGTAATCATACACATACACAGTACACCAGTGTTTTGATGTGGAAACCCAAAGCGGGAGAAAACCATGAAATGTTTTTTCTTATATGTATTTAAGAATTACATTCATTGGAAGCACCAAATTCCTTTGTTTTCCAGCTACAACTGGAAGGAGGCTCCAATCCCCTAGTTTCTCAAGCTACAACCTGAGGGAAGCTCCAACTCCCTAATTCTTTGGCTACAACTAGAAGGAGGCTACAACCCCCTATGTTCTCAGGCTACAACCTGAGGGAAGTTCCAACTCCCCAATTCTTTGGCTACAACCAGAATGAGGCTACAACCACCTATGTTCTTCGACTACAATCGAAAGGTGGCTACAACCACCTATCCTTGCCCTATCCAACTTCCCTAACATAGAAGTAGAATTATGGAACCACTACCACACTATCACTGTGAGATATATTGTTGTAAACCTATACCAGACAACTTGTAATAAACCTGCAACAACCTGTACCAATAACATGTGCCAACATGTACCATACATCAACCTGTACCATAAACAAATGCATCAACCATGCACCAAACCTGTACAAATAACCCGTCACAATAACTTGTCCAAACAACCTATAATCAACCTGTACCATAAGAAAGTGCATCAACCATGCACCAATCTGTACCTCAAACTGTACCATCAACGAGTGCCTCAACCATGCACCAAATATGTACCAATCATGCATCAAATACACATAAACTATGACTCATCAAGATGTGCCAATGTCATCAAATATACACCTCATTTATATGCCAACTCATCAACTACTTGTCTCAACCATGTACCCAACATGTACCTCAACCAAAATCCCTCATCAATTTCATCATCCAAATCTGATTTGTAACTTTGTAATAGACCTGGTGTATATGATCACATACCTTGTTGAATTATGCCTTATTCTAGAGAGAAAACTTGTAAAGTGTGCCCCGCACGAAATATTTTTTGTATGGATATGAAAATGGTACATAGAATACTACAGACTGTACTCTAACCAATACATTTTCTCTTACTAAATTTGGATATGTTATAAATAAGTTATGACGTTTTTACTTGAAACACCTTAGAAAGCATCATCAAAAGAATTTATCCTCCCTTGAATTTCGGTCTTCTTTACTTCACCTTCCCTCTAAAATTCGGCTTAGATATCCTTTGGGTACCTCAATAAATTTTAGATATTCAATATGCTCAAGTGTGTTTAAAATGAGATAGCCTTGTCTCTTAGTTCCACTTTCATGTAGCCTCCTCAAGGGGTTACCTTTTAACCATCTTAACCCACTTTCTTTATTTTAGGGTTAACCCACTTCTAACCACTTGTCCACTTAGTAATTTCTCCATTAACTTTATTATTTAAATAACTTATTTTGTATCAAATTTGACTTATAGTACACTCATCACTTAACTTTATTATTTACCTTCTAAAATCTCTTAAAACACTTCCCTTATTTTAGGGCTAACCCACTTCTAACCACTTGTACACTTAGTAATTTCTCCATTAACTTTATTATTTAAATAATTTATTTTATATCCACTTTGACTTATAGTACACTCATCACTTCACTTTATTATTTAAATAATTTCTTCTTTGCAACCACTTTGACCACTTTGACATTTTGGGGCTTCTAGATGACTCATGAGGGTTCTCCAACTTCACATGGCCATAACTCTCTAACCGTGAGGAGTTATGTGACGTTCCACATACCACCGGAAATGGAATGACATGTATTATCTAGCCAGAATAGTCTTACCTTCAAATATATTAAAAATCATACCATTATACATCAAACAAACTTGGGTCCATTACCCAAACCTTTGTGCTACTGGACTTTCTTCAAGGGTTGACATCAATGACAACCAACCCAAAAAATCAACACCATGGATGCATTTTAACTCTAAATTTGACCATTTCAAAAATGCTTCTCTGTGAAATTTTTCTTCAATTTCCACTTACTCGACCCATACAGGCTCAGTGTTGAAAACTAGAGCTTTGATACCATATTGTAACACACCCGACCACCCAGGCCGAGTCACATCACTCAAAATTCTCTTGTCACTAGTTCTGATAACGTATTGTAGCATCCCCAACCCTTAGCTAAGCTAGGCCACGTAGAATTTCTCGATCTGTATACATAATTTAAAGCATACAAATACTCTGCAAATTTACAGATTTATGTGGAATAACATTAAAAATGCACATGCAACATACACATGGAAAAACCCATAAAAATAAACACACAAATAATAATGCAACACATAAATTTAACACACAATTGATACTTATATTTGATAAAAGACAACCAACTGCATCCATACCTTCCAAGATCCTCCCAGACTTTGACCACGTTGCTCAGAACTCTCAACAGTGGGTAACCCCCGAGTTGGGACTAAACTCCACTCAGGTAAAGGGATTCCTAGCTAGGCTAATTTATCTCGGACAACATGAAAAAAATTTTCAGGTGTCAACTCAAACTAACATCCTACAGTCCCTCATTCCCCACATGCTTGTCCCATCCCAGGAAGTGTGCCCCTTCTCTGGTCAACATTCCTTCGGTTGCTACACTTCCCTTCTAGGTCTTCAGCAATAGGCTGAAAATGAAGTCTTAGAGAACTGTAGTTGCGGTTAAGCACCCTCAGGAAATAAATTCCTAGAAATTCTCTCACTTGGAGAGAGTTTCTCACAGGCCTAAAAACCTGCCTCTTCTATCCATGGGCCTGAAAGCCCGCCTCCTCAATCCCATGGTCCTAACAACCCGCTTCATCATTCCAATGCTTAATTCAACCATGTACAGGTGATGGAAGCAACAATGTTCAGGGTAGAGTGTTGGTGATGGAAGAAGCAACTTTTAGGTAAGGAGCAGTATTGGCTCGGGTAAGGTACAGTACTGGCTTAGGTAACGTACAAGGCATTGATCATAATAGAAGGTACGAGCTACTACTTAAGGGGTGCGTGCAGGATGGAGAGGTCTGAATGATGGAGAGAATCAAATGAATGAATGGCTAACTGAATGCCCGAATGGACTAATTTCCCCCGCATTTATTTGCATGCACCCTTGATGACACATGGCCCTCAAGGAACTCAGTTATCTCCACTTTTAATTCATTTCCCTTCCCATAAGAACTTAGGATAAAATAAGTATCCACACTTTAGTCTTTAGGAATATATTATAATATTCCTTTGGAAATAATCCCTCTATCTTAGCCCCCCCCCTTTCCCTTCCTAGTGGACCTTAGTCCCTAATACTCTTTTATCATGGTTGGTCTACACACAACGATGTATTTTATTAATGACATGAGTGTTTACATATACAAAAATAGGCTCATTGGCCTTTGGCATCTAGGCTCTCTGGACTAATAATCACATAATCCTTATGGCCTATAATAACCTAGCTCACCAGCATATAAAACATATTTACATTTACATTTATCATTGGGGTTCAACCTAGGGGTATTATAGGTTGTATCCACCTTCCAGTTGGATTCAAAGAAATCAGGGGGTTGGATCCAGAGAATTTATGGATTTGTAGCTTCCTTCAGGTTGGAGCCTATAAATAGGGGGTTGTAGCCTCCTTCCAGTTGCAACTAGAGAATTGGGAAGTTGGTTCTTCCTATGAATGAATTCTTGATATATATATATATATGAAATAATTTTGTGGTTTTCTCTTAGTTGGGTGTTTCCACGTAAATACTAGTGTACTGTGTATTTGATGTGATGATGTTGATGTGATGTTGTTTATGATTATATGATCATGATATATTGAATGAAATCATAGATGAGACATTGATAATATACTATTATGAGAAGGGAAAATATCATATTTGTGGAATCTGGTTTCTGTATGGAACAGATATAAAAATGAAAATGTGGAATTGGCCATTTGTGGTTAATAGATTAAAAGAGAATTATTGATTAAATTAACATCTCACAATTCAACCACGCCAGAATTGTGAAAGGAACTATGGTAGTCGTCATATCTACCTACAAGAGATCTTAGTCATAGATCTTGTGATAATGGGTCAGGGTTTGTAATCTAGATATTACCGTAATCAATACCCTCATAATCGCCAAGATTAGTTTAATTAATCCCATCGTAATCTCGGGCATCGGTTGTCTTTGAGTTTTACAATATGTTGTGAAATTCTTGACGTCTGATGATCGGTGGTGACATGTCACCCGATGAATAGTCCATGTGTCATGACATGGGAGGGCCACGTGTCACCCCTCGGTGGTGTCACTTGTCACCTTAATTTGGAATCATTGATCCAAGTGGAAAAATAGTGCCACGTGTCGAATGGTATGGGTGTGACATTTCATGCCAGATGGCATGACCAGATAGAGCCATGTACCCCAAGATGCCAGATGTACTTCAGATTTCGGACCCCCAGGAGGATTCGAGAAATAGGTCTTACAAAGAGGGTCGATGACCAATGCCCGATGGATTTGTGATGATGTCGGATGATGTCATTCAATGAGTAGGAAATGGACATGTGGTATCATCTCGCTGGGTGAACTATGGGTATAGTGATGACATGTACACTCTGTCAGTCCATGTGGGAGATCCATGTGTCACATGGTGACAGTGCCACATGTCAAGCTGAAATTGGCGTAATGGGAAGGTGGTCCTCGGGGAAATGAGTGCCATGTGTCATAAGGTGATGGTGGACACATGTTATGCCAGGATAAGATAAGTGGCAATATAGGACAAGACCACGTGTGCAAGGCACCAACTCATCCTAGATCGGGCCTTTTGGGATATACGAATTAGTAAATGGGTCGAGGTCCTGAGATCTCGAGATCCGAGGTTCCGATGTCCCGATATGACATCAACTAGCATAACCAAGCCAATGCCCAGTGGTTAGGTGTCAACAATTGGTTAAGTCAGATCTTAGGAGAATGCATAGCATAGGGTTGGGTGCATAAAGGTCCGAGGTCCTAATGGTCTAATGCCCAGTGACTTGTGTGGAAGGGGCCACACCTATGTATTATGACATTTCATCCCACATTGGATGAGAGAGAGAGAGAGAGAGGGATAGAAATGTAAATTTAGGAATAAGAGAGTACATGCATTCAAAGAACATGTGTGTGTTCATGAGAGCACATGTGCATTTTTAGAGTGCATGCACATTGTTAGAAGTGTGAACATTCTTTCCATTTCAAATTTTTGGGGGGCGGAAATAACAACTCTAGCGTATGTTTTTGCTAAGTTGGTTTCCTCGATTTCAAGTTTGGGTTGACAAACCTAGTGATTTGGTATGCAAATACATAAAATCCTCCATTTTAATGAATACCTCTAAATATCTCTATTTTTTACGCTATTTTTTTTATGAATACCTCTTAATATCTCGGTGAAATTACAAGCATAGATAGATTCAACTATGTAAAATCCAAATAATATATATATATATATATATATATATATATATATATATATATATATATAGTTTACTATTTTTATCCTAAAATACATACCTATTTTTATTTATGCTATAACTTTTTATGATCTTAATCATTTTTTAAATAAGTTATATGTTACACTATAAAAGACTTAGACCTGCGATCTAAAATAAAATTGTTTAATAATGTTAAGACCCTCGTAGCCTGCACTAACGCAAGGCATTGTAATTTCAAGGATATATTGACTTTCATATATATATATATATATATATATATATATATATATATATATATATATATATATATTGAAAAAATACCTCACACTATAACAATGAGATCTCTACAATCGTACAATTTCTTTTAATGGAATTTCATCATTAAGTTACTCAACACCTGCACTAACAGAGACATACATTATATTTTGTTAGAAAAACTCAAATTTCACATAATTATTCACAAATTCTATAAAAAAAATTATATATTAGAAAATCTTATTCGATTTCTTACATTTTATATTTTTACACCATATTCAAATCCATTGTAAAATTACTTTGACTAATCCCTCCAAGTTAACAGATTATTGATTTTCCATCTTTCCATTGCCACTAATGCATTGTGAGTGACCATCATTAGCTTGCACCCTCCCTAAGATTTTTCATGTATCTTGCCTAAAATAGTTTTTGGGACAAACTGTGTTGGTACAAACAAAACTTTTAGATAAAGAAGGGAAGTCAATTCTTGAAACCGAAAAAATTATAGATAGTCATTCTATATATCTTCAAAATAGAACCATTATGGGGTACTAATAAAGTGGAAGAATATGCCTCCAAAAAAAGCTATATGGGAAAATGAGCAATTCATGAAGAAGCACTCTCAAATAAAAGCTTTAAGGGAAAATCTTTTTTTAAAAGAGAGGAGCTATGTTAGGGACCCTAAGGCCCTAACTCTCATTTAATATTAATTTTTTATTTTTTATTAGGTCGGCTTAGTTTATAAGAAGTTACAAGCCCCTTATTTGACTTAATAAATTTCCTTTCATAGATCACATTATAGAAGTTTTTCCTTGTATTCACTAGGATAAACATAATAATTACTAAATTATTGTTTATGAGATTCCTCTTTTGGTCATTCCTATATCAACTTAGCCCCTGGTTTAACTTACAAATTTTCTTGCATCCACCACATTATATTTGTCCCTTATATTGTTATATTGAATAGGATAAACATAATGATTTTTAAGTGCATTGTCAATCATTTTTATTTTTCAACATTCTTGATTTTCATAGAGTGTTAAACCTAAATCTTTACTTTAACATTCTTGATTTTCTAGAGTGTTAAACCCAAGTCTTTACTTTTACATGCTTGTTGTTCCTATAACAAAGTACTTATCTTTTGTGAGTTTGAAAATAAAATGCATTATGCTTCATTGGTCTTAGAGCAAAGTTGTCAACGTTTGTGACTCTAAAAATACAATGATTTTTAGTTCCACTGACCTTACAACAAAGTCCTCAATGTTTGTAACTCTAAAAATATAATGTTCCAAGTTCCAAACATTTTCAACAAAGCCCTCCATGTTTGTAACTCTAAAAATATAATGCTCCAAGTTCCAAACATTTTCAACATTCCAAAACATAAGCTTGACATCTTGATGGAACTAAAATCACGTTTAATTTACAAACTCCATATTTCTTTACTTTAAAATATCCATAATAATCTTAATAATTTCTAAATTGGAGTTTTAGCATTCCACCAAAAACATTAATCAATCTAATAAGCAACACAATTTATCTAGGAGGCAACAAAAATAACACTCTTGTTCCACCATTGTTTGATAACATACAGAATAATAACAGCAGACCATTCGAAGGTGTTTGATAACCATACTTCATATCACAGGAAAACGAAGGACAGAAGAAACGATCAAACCAGTATCTAAATTAAAGTAATCTAATGCGGTGTCTGCTCTGATGCCGGGGGCGCTTCAATACTAGTCTTCACGTCACGTTTGCACACAGGACAGAAGGTCCCCCACTTTGTGAGCCAAGAGTCTATGCAGAATGCATGGAATCCTGCAATCAAAATGAGAAGCAGGCAAATGAGCATGTATAGCTTTTACGTTATAAATGGGTTTTAACAAAACAACGATTATTTGGAAATTTGTCACCATTTATATCAGAGAACAACGAGATCTTCCCTGCCCATTTCAATACCATTCAAGCTTGAAGAACAAACTTACTATGATGGCATGGAAGAAGGCGCAATTTCTCTCCTGTTTTATAGTCCTCCAAGCATACAACACAGGTCTCCGACGTGCGCTGGTCATCAGCAGGTGAAGTGAATATGGGACTTGGTAATGCCTCGAGCTCTTGAGAAGTCATGTGTCGTCTTCGCTGAGATATTAGAAGATCGATCCGAATAACAATAGGCACGATGACGTGGGCAATAAAATAGAGCGACGGCCATAGCCAGTCCCATAATTTAATATACTGTATGGATGGGGTGATATGGCATTCAAGCTTTTCATCTTTATTATACTTCTGGAGCAATTCCCCTGCTGCCCTTGAAATAAACACTGCGTGTGTTGTGACACCTTCCGAGTTCCCAGACACTTCATATACAGGAAATTACATGTGTCATAAAAGCATTTATGCCTTGAAAAAAAAAGCCATAGAATTACAGTGATGCTGTGTAATGAATATTCCAGAAGCTACTTTTAACTTACTTTTAAACAACCTGCTGTCGTATTCATTGTGGTAGATAATAGCAGCAGAGAAGCCAGCAGCTTGTGCATTTCGAACTTTTGAGTCAAATGTACATGTTCCTTTCTTAATAAGTGCAAATGACAAGTTTGTACCTTGTCCCGACTTTGCCTTTGCTTGGTTCATAAGAGGTGAGCATGCATCTAAAGGCTTCGCCACCTGTAGAGTTCCATTAATCCCTGAACTTTCCATAGCTGGAGCTGAAGAAAAAACAGCAATGTTAACTTACATTCTAAGTTCCAACAAAACTATCTTTTCTAAGTGTTAATTTTCTATCATCAATGCTACCAGCCAAGTCACTATATGTATCCTATAAGTATGTTGTCTTCAGAGGTTGTGTACCACAATCCATAATCAGTAGCACCTATAATATACCTTAAAATTATTTTTCCAACTTTCTAATGAGAGTCCTTGGGAGACTCCATAAATATGGAAATACATAACATCAGATCTAATTGCAGTAAGGTACATGAGACTGCCTACAAGCCTTTTATACACTGTTGAATCAATTGTTGGTCTATTATCCTTATTTTGTTCTCGTTGCAATATGTGTTTCTGCTCATTTGCATTTGTCCATCCTAATCCTCTTTAAGATACCTGTAGCATACTTTTGTTGAAATATGAAAATTCCTTGAGTGGATTGTTTAACTTCAATTCCCAGAAAATACTTCATGAAACCAATATTTTTAACTTACATCTCTTCTCACCAAAATACTTCATGAGACCAAAATTCCTTGAGTGGATTGTTTAACTTACATCTCTTCTCACCAAAAAATTCTTGGTGACTGATTTATACAATCAATAGGCTTTGGATTGTTCACTGTACGTAATGAAAATGCATTTTTCACTCCTGCTATCAAGTTTCTTTCTTATCTCTTGTGAGACATGTGCATAGGCTATACAACCAAAAATTTTGAAGTGACAAACACTTGACTTTGTGTCACTCCATGCTTCTTGAGACACCTTATATTTCACACATTTTATGGAGATCTGTTCAACATGTAGATTGATCAAGCCACAACTTCACCCCAAAAGTCATTGGATAGATTCTTAGATTTGATCATGCTCCTTGCCATGTTCATGATGGTATGATTCTTTCTTTCAACCACTCCATTCTATTGTGGACTATATCTAGTGGTGAGTTGCCTTTTAATTCCCTGTTGTCTACAAAATCTTGCAGACTTTTTTGAGTCATACTCTCATCCTCCATATGACCTGAGTACTTTGACATATTTACCACTTTGTTTTTCTGCTACAACTATAAATTCTTTGAACTTTGTGAATATATCAGATTTGTTTTTGAGGAAATATACCCAAACTTTCCTGCTAAAATCAACAATGACCATTAGAAAATAAAAACTTCTACCAATGGTCTAGGTTTGCATCGGTCCACATAGATCTATGTGAACTAGTTCTAGATGTTCTTTGGCTCTATAGAAGGCTACTAGAAAACTGTCTCTTTGATATTTTTTAAGAATGCAACTTTCATAAGGGTTGGTTTGTACATTCAATATAGGCAGTCCCTTAACCATTGATTGTTTTTTAAAGAGACTAAAACTTCTAGAAGATAGGTGACCATACCTAATATGCCACAACCAAGTCTCATCTGTGCTTGAGACATTTTGTGCATATGACTGTGACATGTTTACACTTCTCAAATTCAATGGGAACATTATATTCTTGGTCAAGTGAACCTTTGCAACAAGTCTTCTACTAGGTGTCTTATCTAAGATAGTGCATGTGGATTCCTTGAATCTGACATCATTACCATTTTGACTTAGTTCTCCTATACTTATTAGATTATTTCTAAGATTGGGTACATAGAAGACATCAAGAATGTCTTTATTCTCATTTTTCTTGGTTAATACTAACACAACACCTTGTCCTAAGGACTTGACATGATAATCATCTCCCAAAGTAATTTCAGATTGAATAGAACTATCAATGCTAGAAAACAACTTGTTGTTACATATCATGTGATTGTTACAACCAATGTCCAACAAACAAAGATCCTTGTTGTGATCTTCTTTATTGATTTTAAATGAGAGGAACATTGTCTCATATGTCCCTTCTTCAATGTTGGAGATATTATCTCTACTCTTGTTTAGATCTAATTGTTTCTTTCTACATTCACTTTCATAGTGACCATATTTTTCGCAGTAGTAACATTGGACTTTAGATTTGTTTGTCCATATTTTTCCTCTCCTCCTCTGATTCTGAGAGTATTTAGGTTGATTTGATTTTTCTGACTATTCTGGTGTTGTTTTTCCTTCTACTTAATGACTTCATCTATCTCTTTCACCTCTTCCTCTGTTTTATGTGTCTCTGCCTCTACCAATTAATGCCTAAGTCTTGAAGGAATGCTCCAAGGGTTCCTCTTCCATGTTGATTCTTGATTCATGGGACAAAAGAGAACCAATCAATTCTTTGATTGTCAATTTAGACAGATCTTTGGACTCCTCTATGGAAATGACAACCATTTCAAATTTCTTAGGTAGAGTTCTGAGAACTTTTTCAACACTTTTGTGATCTTCAATCTTCTCTCTATGAATCCTGAGTTGATTCACAACTCCCATTACTCTGGTCATGAACTGGTCAATGTTCTCTACCTCCTTCATCTTCAAGGTTTCAAACTCTCTCCTTAGGGTTTGAAGCTTCACAGTCTTCACTTTATCATTACCCTAATATGCTAATTCCAAGATATCCCAGGCTTGCTTTTCACTAGATTCTCATGTTATCCTAGGAAAACAATGAGTCATACATTGAACTATGGATCCAAAACTTGGCCTTGTTCTCCTTTTTCCTCAATTCTGCAAGTTTATTTATTTGGTGATTAGTCATGCCCTGCAAAGTTGTTTGATCATGATTTGAGAATCCAGTCTCCACTGGTTCCCAACATTCCTGAACTTGTAGGAAGGTTTCCATCCTTATAGACTAGAGGTCATAGTCCTTTCCAATAAGAATAGGTCCATGTGTTTTCCCTAGATTACTTGTTGAAGCCATTAACAATCAATCACAGAAAATGTGTGAGGGTTATTTCCTTATTTCTCCACTTTTTTCCTTTGTCCCTTTATTTTAATCCTCAATCACCTTTTCTTTTCTTTAATCTCATTTAACTTTCATCCATACCCTAACGTTATTCTTTTAATATATAATTTTTTTATCACGGGAATAAAAAAAATAAAAAATTCACAGAAATAAAACAACTTCAATTTTTAAGTTGAACACCCTAATATATATATATTTTTAATTTTTTTAGCACTATTTAACCACAAATAAAATAGAGAATTTGTCCAAATTAAAAAAAAAAGCTCCAATTCACCTTCTTACGGCAGTAGATATGGTTTTTTCCTTTGAAACCCTTGACTTATTGAAACTTCACTTTGTCTCTTCCACTTTTTCTACAGACCTGGACTCCTCGGATCCATGTCTTCCACGATCTATCTAGATCGGTGATCTATTTTCTCTCCACTCTGTGAAAAGTCTTATGAACTAGCTTTGATGCCATGTTAATTTGATAAGTAGAGACATATGAGGAAAAGACACGACAAAACATCATGGGCCATGGCTCGCCCTTCTCATTAATAAATGATTTTTATAATAGAGATATAACAACCCTAGAGGTTTGATATGGTAAAAAACTAACAACTGGTTAACAACTGACTAACAAATTTCCATAAATATAAAATTACCAAATCAATTAATCACCTAACTAACTAATCGATGCATACTTGGTCAACCAGAGGGATTATATGCTTTAACAAACTCATCTATTTGAAACAAAGAAAGAGATTATGGGAAACATATACAAGAATACATTGAGGCTAGAATAGAGGAGTTAAAGCTAATTTAATGCATCAATGGGTACATGGAATATGCATATGAATCCATACAATCGATCCCCTCCATAATTGATAGCAATAGTTGGTCAAGAAAGAAAACAAGTTGACCTGAGCCACAGAGTCGACTAAATAAAAGGGAATTAAACTCAATCAGTGAAAAAACATCCCAGGGAGCAAGAAACAACTCACACGAAAAGGGTATGTGTTAGGATTTGTCCCTAACCCCTCTTAGTTAGTTGTTATTTGAATAAGTGATTAACCCTCATTATCAGGACCACAAGTAGTTAGAAGGTTTGTTAGTGGAATGTTATAAATTAGTTAGGGATAAACCATGGTATTAGCCCTTAGTATTGGCTCGTGGTATTGGCCCTTGGTATTGGCCCATGGTATTTTTTGTTGTGAACAATGTTTAAAGAATGCATCTCTCCATTGGTCTCAAAAAGGCAAGTGAACTAAGATTCATGTGGTATAAATATTATATTTCTACTCTATATTTGATATTATTGTTATTTGTGCAGTATATTTGTTTGTTTCGATAATTGTTCTAGGTATACTACAAGTGGTATCAGAGCACTTTCCTACACAAGAAGTGTGGGTGAATTTGTTTTCTGGGTAGCGACGTGTTCCGACATTGATAAATCACAAAGATTTGTCATTCAACACATAAATATGTGGTTGGAGAAATACAAGTGGTACTTAATATCACATATGTTGGCCACCCTTGTAACCCTTATTGGTACGCCTTCGAGTGGTAGAACATCGGACGACACATGTGCACAGACTTTCCCTAGGAATCTTAGAACCCACCTAGCTCAATCGATCGATCGCTTGACTACTATAGTGTCACCGAGAAAAACACTCGGGAAGACTCTCTAGTACTTGGGTAATCGGGTAGTACAACTAAGGGTATGGTCAAGCCTCCTTATTTGGTGCCCTGAGATATTGGGTCGAGTACTACTTTCAACCCCACATGTATATCATAGATCTATAACATAGGGAAAACCATTGTCTATCGGTACCCTGAAACAAACCTTAACCCTTGGGAAAGACACAAAACTGAAGAAGCAGAGAGTAGAATGAGCACAAACAAGATCCATTGCAGCACAACCTAGTGTCTTACATTCTTTTTTGTTAATATTAGAGTTGTTATTAGTTTATTTTCCCTTTTACTAGAGCATTCAATGCATTTCCAAAGAAACAACATAAAGAGGATCACTGAAAGAAACACAATCACAAGGTACACAACATTTTATCCTAGGAAACCCTCATGGAGGAGAAAACCCAGAAAAAACTTTTTCAATAATATATTGCCAATACAATGCCGAGACTAAGACCAAAACACCAAGAATAAACTAGGACTGAGCATGCGCCTCTCTTCTCCTTCCTCCTGCAACTTCAACTTCCTTCAAAAGATGCGCACTAGAAGAGTGAGTGAGTGAATGAACAAATGAGGTGCCATCCTCACTTATAAATACTGGTTGAGGAGGCACTAGGGTTATGTCTCTTCACTTAGTAGGGTCGTCTTCTTCCAAGAGTGGTTAAAACCACTTTATAAACCCTAGGGGCCAACTTTAAAAATACCACCATATAAATATGGTTTGACCAATCCAAAAAATAGGATTTGGTCTTATACAAGACCAGACATGATCAATCCACAAAAGGGGATTTGAACTATAAGATAATAACTCAATTATAATTAGAATTTTCTTTGAAGTTACAATATTTCAACATGGTTGTGAAATTTCTACATCTTTCTTCCTCTTAAGAATTTGGATAGTCTGACATTGAAGAATTATTTAGATTGGAGTATAACTCTACATGAGTTAATAATAATAAATAATAAATAAATAATAAATAAAATAAAATTCTAGGGACTAAAAACACCCTTATTTGCAACTTATCCCATTAGCTTCCTTTTTCACCCTCATCGTAGTGCTCCCTATCAATTTTAATCCTTGTGTGGACCTGATCTCCTTCACAATACCCTTCTTTATAACTTATCCCATCACAATGTTCCCTGCCAACCGCTCTGATACTGCTAACAAGTGCGGCACTAAGATAAAAAAAAATATATAATGATGTCTCTAAGATCAAACAGACCCCGGGGGACCTTATCCAGCTCCAACAGTGTTTTTCAGACATGGATTCCATCAAGACCAACCTAGAATCCCTTACCCAACACCTTGGCTTGTTTGACAAGGGTAAGCAACCTAAGTACCACTCTGAAGTCGCTCATTCTTCTCATTATGAGATTACTCATAATTCCCACTCTCCTTGGGATTCTCCAAACTCTTGGAATAAGCTACCAAAGGTGGAGATGCATAAATTTTATGGATCTAACCCAGTTGGGTGGGTCTCCCAACTAGAACACTACTTCTCCCTCCATAATATTCAGGGTGATGAGACAGAACTCCATGTAGACATTCTATACTTATATCAAGAACATTGGCAATGGTGGAAGTGGCATAAGAAATGTTATCTAGGACATCCCACTTGGAACATGTTCACCAAAGTTTTTTGTGCACATTTCTATCGAGAATATCATTATTTGGGGCACCTCACCAAGATAAAACAAACAGGATCAGCCATGTATTTCATTGCAGAATTTGAACAGTTGGATATCAGAACTGAGGACTTATATGATGAAGTATATCTTGAATGTTTCATTAGTGGCTTAAAGGAGGCATTTTGTGCTCATGTTTGCATGCATCATCCTATTACTTTGTTGCGGGCATGCACCTTAGCATTTGAATTTGAGACCATTAATTAGGCACAACACCTTCATTCTTTAGTTCCCAACTATCCTCTTCCAAGGGCTACAACTGCTCCCACTCCAACCTTGAAGGTTCAAAAGCTGTCTCCAGCAGAAATGGCAGAACGTAGGAAACAAGAGCTTTGTTATCACTGTGATGAAAAATATGTTATAGGACATAAATTTCATGAACAAAAGTTCTTACAGATTGATGGGTCGGTGGAACGAATGTTAGATGAGGCCCCAGAGCCCAAGGATACTAATCCCACTCCACCCCTATAAAACACCATTACACCTCCTATGGACCCGGAAGAACCTGTCATCTCTCTCCATGCTCCTACTGGTATTTCTGCTCCATAGAAATTAAGGATCAAAGGATACATCAAACAACAGACAGTAGTAGTGTTGATTGATAGCGACAACACCCATAATTTTATTCATCACAAATTCGTTGAGGATGTCAATTGTTTTATTCGACTAGTTTTGAATTTTCAAATTATCATAGATAATGGTGGTACAATGAAATGTGGGGGCCATTGTGAGAATGTAAAACTCAAAATGGACGATTATACCCTAAAAACTCACATGTTTTCCATTGCAATGGGTGGTTTTGATATTGTCTTGGGTGTTGAATGGTTGCACACTTTGGAACTGATTACCATGGATTATCAGGATTTATATATGAAATTTACTCAAGAGGATCACACATATACCCTTCGTGGCTTGCATGTTGGGTCCCCAGAAATTATCAGCTCTCACATAATGGAGAAGCTCTTGAAGAAAGGTCATCATGGGGTGATTTCCCAATTTAATTCCATCCAGGTACAAGAGCCATCCTCCCCGAGCATCCATCACGACCTGCAACTCGTCCTGAACAAGCACTACCAGGTCTTTGAGACACTGTTAGGATCCTAACCCGCACATAGGTAGAACAATATATTCGGATGTAATAAAGGTCAATATTAATAAGGCCTTTCAATAAAATAGAATAAGGTGGATGTAAGAAGACCTAATAGAAGCTTTCACTTCTAGAAGGATCTTCCTCTAGATGCTTATTTTTAGTATAAATAGGAGTCGAGGGTATGAGAACCCAACTTGGAGATTATTGTAATAGAGCTTTGCTCAACTGGAGGTTGCCCTCTCGAAGAGGCCCATGAATATTGCTTTCAAATTCAAAGTGTTATTTATGTTGTTATTCTTATATCATTTCAGTGTTATTGTGGTGAATGTTCTGGTTATATTGTTGTTATTCTTCCATTACTAGCATTTTATTTATGTTCTGCATACATTTTATATCTGGTATATTACAAGTGGTATCAGAGCACTTTCCTCGGCATAAAGTGTGGGTTAAATGTTTTTTAGGGTAGAGACGTATTCCGACGTCTTTAAGCCACAAAAATCTGTCGTTACACGCATAAACCCGCGGTTGAGGGATTCATACACACAGAAAATACAAGTGGTACTTAAGAACACATCTGTTGGCCACCCTTGTAACTCCTGTTGGTACCCCTTCGAGTGGTAGCGCATTAGACAACACCTATGTACAAATCGACCTAGATTACCTGAAGCCCTCTTTAGATAAACCGATCGACCGCCTGACTGCTATAGTGTCACTGAGAACAACACTTGGGAAGATACTCTCTAGTACCTGGGTAGTCGAGTAGTACGGCTAAGGGTACGGTCTATCCTCCTTAGTTAGTATCCTGAGATATTGGGCCGAGTACTAGTGTTGGACCCCACACGTATATCAGAGAGCTATAGCATAGGGAAAACCCTTGTCTGTAGAACCCTTGAATACCTAACCCTTGGGGACAGAAACATAAACAAATTAAAATAGACAAGATCTATTGCCGCACAATTGTGGTCGGGTTGCCAAGTAAATACACATTTCTTTCTGGTTAAGCATTTGGGCATTTCCTCTCTGCAGTATTCTTCAGACTGGAGTCTAGAAATTTTATCACCATTATTTTATACCTATTCCATTGGATTCATCTCTTCGACCTTATCACATTCATCCATATCACTTTTTCGGCAAAATGTTTTTACCCCGCCCGCCCCTTTTCAGTTCCCCCATCCTCATGGCCCATACTCGTAGCCAAGACTTGGAAGCTCGCTTCAACACCTTGCAATCTGGTCTCATGGAGACCCAACAAGAAGTGAAACAACTCAGTGTCAATGTCGCTTCCATCAATACAACCATGCAGTCCTCAATGGGCGAAATCAAACAAGACCTCACCACCCAACTTGAATCAGTCTTTTCGGCACTCTGCACCAAACTGCATATCCCTACAGATAACCCTTCCTCTTCCTCACCCCCACATACTGAAGGTGACCATTCCTCTCATTCATATACCTTGCAAAACCATCACTTTCAATGTGACCTACGCCTTCCACGGGTGTATGTGACCAAATTTGATGGCTCGGACCCCACTGGTTGGGTAACCCAAATGGAACAATACTTCTCTTTATACATCATTATAGATGACTTGTCCAAACTTCGGTATGGTGTTCTCCATCTAGATCAAGAATGTTGGCAATGTTGGCAATGGAGAAAAAACTCTCGTCAAGGGTATATTGCTTGGACAAAATTTGTGGCAGATCTTTATGAACACTTTGACATTGACACCAACCATTTGTGTCGTTTGACAAAGCTAAAACAATTAGGAACAATGGAAGACTTTATAGCTACCTTTGAGCACCTAGCTTTTAGAACAGAGGGCATGTCTGATGCCTTTTTTCGAGAGTGTTTTATCAGCGGCCTCAAGGATGAAATTCGGGCCCATGTCCTCATGGCTCGGCCTGGGAGTTGGGTGGAGGCTACCAAAAGAGCTAAAGAAGCACAACAGGTTGTATCTTCTCAAAACCGCAAACCCTCCTTCATCCCTCGCCCTAAACTAGTAAATCCCACTACTCCCTCTACTCCACTAAAGATCCAAAAAATGACCCAAGCTGAAATGGTTGAACGCCAACTCAAAGGCCTTTGTTAGAACTGTGATGAAAAATATTTCCCAGGCCACAAGTGTAAATAACAAAATCTTTTTATGGCCATCTCCGAGGAGATTTCAGAAGAAGATGAAGAAACTCCCTCTATGTCTAAATCACCTGAATCCACTGACATAACCCCTCCCTCGAACCCTCTCGAAGTAGAATTAGTCATGTCCCTCAATGCTCTCACTGGCTTCTCTGCTCCCCAGACCCTCAAGATAATCGGTTACATAACGCATCAGAAGGTCATCATTCTGGTTGATAGTGGTAGCACCCATAATTTTATTCATCACCGTATTGCCCAAGAAACTCATTGCTACATCCATGTCGTCAATAATTTCCAAATCATGATTGCCAATGGTGGTTCCATGAAATGTGAAGGGCGTTGTGAAAATGTGCATCTCCAAATTGGTGACTACCACCTGAAATCCCATATGTTTGTTATCGACATGGGAGGTTGTGACATTGTGCTAGGTGCAGATTGGCTAAGGACTTTGGGTCCCATTCTCATGGATTTTAAAGACTTAACCATGCAATTCGACCAGGAGGGCCACCAATATAAGTTCCAAGGCATCACCACCAGTTCACCTGAGATCATTAGTTCCCATCACATGGAAAAGCTGCTCAAAAAGGGTCATTCTGGTGTTATCGCCCAACTCCATGCCATACAAGCAACAAAGACATCCTCCATACCACAAGATCTCCAAGCCATCCTTTCTAAACATCAATTGGTATTTTCCACTCCCCAAGGCCTCCCTCCTTCCCGTGGTGTTCATGATCACTCCATTCCCCTTGTACCAGGAAGCCTTCCTCCCAATATCCGTCTGTATCGTCACCCCTTTTCCCAAAAGAATGAAATTGAGAAAATGGTTCGGGAACTCCTTAATGCAGGTGTTATCCGCCCTAGTATGAGCCCCTATTCATCTCCTGTGGTCATGGTCCTGAAGAAAGGAGGTTCTTGGCGAATGTGTCCTTACTTCTGTGCCCTCAACAAACTTACCATCAAAGAAAAATTCCCAATTCCTGTCATTGATGACCTCCTGGATGAATTGAGTGGCGCCCAATTCTTCACTAAACTGGATCTTCATTCAGGCTACCACCAGATACATATGAAAGAGGTAGATATTCCCAAGACTTCCTTTAGAACTCATGAAGGCCACTATGAGTTTTTGTTCATGCCCTTTGGCTTGTGTAATGCCCCCCTCCACCTTCCAAAGCCTCATGAATCATGTCTTTCATCCTTTTCTCCGCCATTTTGTCTTAGTTTTCTTTGATGATATCCTCATCTATAGAAAAACCTAGACAGACCTTCTTGCTCATGTGGATCAAGTTCTCCATCTACTCTCTCAGCACCAACTTTTCCTGAAACAGTCTAAATGTGCTTTTGGCGTCTTAGAAGTAGAATACTTGGGTCATATGGTTGGAAAAGATGGCGTTAGGGTGGATCCTAAAAATATTGAAGTTATGCAATATTGGCCTCACCCTAAGACTCTTAAGAGCTTGCGTAGATTTCTAGGCTTAACCGGGTATTATCTCAAGTTTTTTAAGAATTATGGGAAGATTGCAGCACCTCTCACTGCTCTCCTAAAAAAGAACTCTTTCACTTGGACTCCAGCCGCTGCTCAAGATTTTCAAACCTTGAAGATGGCCATGTGCACCACTGCAGTCCTCGCCCTTCCCGATTTCACAAAGACCTTTGTGTTGGAATGTGATGCCTCAGAGAAAGGAATTGGTGTTGTCCTTATGCAAGAGGGTCGATATTTGGCCTTTACCAGCAAGCAACTATCTGAAAGAAATCTAGGCAAATCCATCTATGAAAAGGAAATGTTGGCTATTCTGCATGCCATGGATTTGTGGCATCCTTATCTATTGGGGAAATGGTTCCAAATTAAGATAGACCATCAAAGCCTCAAGTATTTTCTGGAACAACACATTTCCTCCCCAGAACAACAAAAATGGGTGACTAAACTCTTTGGATATGATTATGAGATAATTTATAAGAAATGCAAAGACAATGTGGTTGTGGATGCACTTTCCCGAAAATATGAAGATGAGGGATCCCTTTTTTCTCTTTCATTCATTGTACCAGATTGGCTCCAAGTTGTTCGCCAGGAATGGCTACAAGATCCCAAAAGTTCACAGTTAATCCAGCAATTGCAGTCCAATGCTCCAGCTTCCCTAGGGTACTCTTGGCTCCATGAGGAACTTCGATACAAAGGCCATTTGTATTTAAGTAAAGAATCAAAGCTTAAATCCACAATACTTTCTGATCTTCATGCTACACCCACAGCAGGGCACTCTGGGTTCACCAAAACCTATGATAGGGTCAAACATTCCTTTTTCCAGGATGGTATGAAACAAGACATTCATAATTTTGTAGCTAAATGTGATGTGTGTCAACGCAACAAGGGAGAAACAATCAAATCGTCGGGCACACTACAACCGCTCTCGATTCCACCTACTATTTGTAAGGATATCCCTATGGATTTTATTACTGACTTACCCAAATCAGGAAATAAATCCGTCATCATGGTGGTTGTTGATCGCCTTTCCAAGTATGCTCATTTCTTCGCCCTTCAACACTCGTTTACAACATCCACGGTGACTCAAATCTTCATGGATCAGGTCTTCAAGCTTCATGGCATGCCGCACTCTATTCTTTCTGATCGTGACCCAACTTTCACAAGCAATTTTTGGCAAGAACTATTCAAGATACAAGGCACATAATTACATCTCAACACAACTTATCATCCCCATACTGATGGCCAAACGAAAGTTGTCAATAAGTGTTTGGAAATATATTTGAGGTGTTTTTCCTCGGAAAAGAAAAATCAGTGGGCTCAATGGTTACCCCTAACTGAATGGTGGTACAACACTTCATACCATATAGCTACATGCATGATTCCTTTTGAAGCGGTATATGGACAGAATCCACCTTCAGTTCTCTCATACTTATCGGGTACCTCGAAGGTCCAGGCGGTTGGCCTAACACTTACAACTCGAGAGTCCATTCTCCATACCCTCAAAGAGAATTTGGTCATGGCACATAATCACATGAAGCAACAAGTAGATCAAGGTCGCTCTGAACATCAATTTGCAGAAGAGGATCAGGTGTTTCTTCGACTGCAACCTTACAAGCAAACTTCCCTCAAGGCCAAGCATTTTTAGAAGCTAGCGCCCAAATTTTATGGTCCTTATACCGTGTTCAAGCATGTGGGACAAGTCGCCTATCAGTTAGCTTTGCCTAGCCATTCGAAGCTACATCCTATTTTTCATGTTTCATGCTTAAAGAAGGTGATTGGAGCTAAGTGCCAAATTCAAACCAACCTTCCAGAGTTAGCTGAAGAAGAATCCATTTGGCTACAACCAGAAGCAGTTTTGGACCAGTGTGAGCGTCGCCTACGTCAGAGAACCATCAAGGAAGTTCTAGTCCAGTGGAAAGATACAACTCCAGTAGACGCCACTTGGGAACCAACTACCATTCTGCAGCAATTTCCTCATCTCAAGCCTTAAGGACAAGGTTTTTTTTAAGGGGGAGGACATGTTAGGGTCCTAACCCGCACATAGGTAAAATAATATATTCGAATGTAATAAAGATCAATATTAATAAGGCCTTTCAATAAAATAGAATAAGGCATATGTAGGAAGACCTAATAGAAGCTTCCGCTTCTAGAAGGATGTCCCTCTAGATGCTTCTTTTTAGTATAAATAGGAGTCGAGGGTATGAGAACCCTATCTTGGAGATTATTGTAATAGAGGTCTGCTCAACTAGAGGTTTCCCCCTCAAAGAGGCCCATGAACATTGCTTTCAGATTCAAAGTGTTATTTCTGTTGTTATTCTTATATCATTTCAATGTTATTGTGGTGAATGTTCTGGTTATATTGTTGTTATTCTACCATTACTAGCATTTTATTTATGTTATGCATACATTTTATATCTGGTATATTACAGACACCCACATAATTACCTCATATCCTGAGGTGAGCATGATCACCCCATTCCTCTGCTTCCTAGTAGTCATCTCGTCGATGTACACCCCTACAGGTACCTCTTTTCAAAAAAAATGAAATAGAAAAACCAGTGCAGGAATTATTGGAAGTCGGGGTAATTCGCCCAGGTAACAACCCATATTCCTCCCCTATTTTACCGGTCCTAAAGAAGGAAGGTTATTGGTGCATGTGTCAATATTTTAGCGCCCTTAATAAATTGACCATTAAGGATTAGTTTCCCATTCATGCCATAGATGATCTATTGGATGAGCTCATGAGTGCTTGTTTCTTCACTTCACTATGGTTATCACCATATTAGGATGAAGAAAGCAAATATTCCAAATACCGCTTTTATAACTCATGAAGGCCATTATGAGTTCTTGGTAATTAATTTTGGGCTTTTCAATGCTCCATCTACCTTCTAAAGTCTCATGAATAAACTATTGAAGCCCTACCTTCATAATCTTGTTTTGGTTTTCTTTGATGACATTCTTATTTACAGTCGCACCTGGGATTCCCATCTTCAACATGCATACAAACTACTCCAATTGTTACAGTACCTTGAGTTGTTTTTTAAGAATTCCAAGTGTTCTTTTGGGGCAAGTGAGGTCGAATACTTGGGACACATTTTCGGCAGTGACATAGTACACATGGACCCCAAAAATATTCAAGCCATGTAGGATTGGCCATGTCCTAAGACCTTGAAAAGCCTCTGGGGTTTCCTAGGCCTCATCGGATATTACAGAAAATGTGTCCATCATTGTGGAAATATTTCCAGGCCATTTACAAACCTTATTAAGAAGAATGCATTCCAGTGGACCCATGCAATCAAACAAGCCTACCTAGATTTGAAGCAGGCCATTTGTACTACCCCTGTCTTAGCAGTCCTTGATTTCACCAAAAAAAAATTGGTCAAAATGGATTCTTCAGGCACTGGTATTGGTGCAGTTCTCACCCAAGACGGTCGACCTCTTGCTTTCACTATCCAGGTTTTAGTGGTCACAATTTGGGAAAATCTACATATGAAAAGGAAATGATGGCCATTCTCCATGTTGTGCACACTTGGATACCATCTCTATTACGAATTCACTTTCATATTAAAACCAATCACCATAGTCTCAAGTATTTCCTTGAGCAGAAGTTGTCATCTCCAGAACAAAAAAGTGGCTGACCAAAATATTGGGCTATGATTATGAAATCATATATAAGAAAGGAAAAGACAATGTAGTGGTAGATGTGTTGTCCAAAAAATATGAAGATGAAGGTTCCCTCTTTACTCTATCATTACCAATCCCCGGTTGGATTGATGAAGTTCAGTGTGAATGGCTTTCCCATCCCACTATGTCATAGATAATTCAATGCCTTCAAGATGAGACTAGCCATCCCACCATCTATAATTGGAAAGATAATGTCCTCAGATATAAGGATCGCTTGGT
Organism: Picea engelmannii; assembly: GCA_009831015.1. Lineage (NCBI taxonomy): Eukaryota > Viridiplantae > Streptophyta > Pinopsida > Pinales > Pinaceae > Picea > Picea engelmannii. The sequence continues at coordinate 485,613 of ML799177.1, forward strand.
TCTATCTTCAGATTCATCACTCAAGCCCAGGATCTTAAATGAGTTGCATCCTTATGCTCTCATGGGTTACTCAGGATTCCAAAAGACCTATTCTTTTTCTCATCGATTTTTTGGGGGGAAGTTATGAAGAAGGATATCCTCACCTTGTCATCGAATGTGATATTTTTCAATTCCATAAAGGGGATACTATCAATACCCTAGGATCCCTCCAGCCATTAGCCATTCCAACTTCTATTTGGACTGACATTTCTGTGGAATTTATAGTGGGCCTTCCCAAAGTAGGTAACAAATCATTCATAATGGTAGTGGTCGAATGCCTCTCCAAGTATGCACATTTTTGTGCCTTTCCACACCCTTTTACACCAGCTCTAGTTGCACAAGTTTTCATTTATCATATTTTCAAGCTACATGGCATGCCAACATCCATTTTATCTAACTGTGACTCGACCTTCACCAACACCTTTTGGCAGGAATTGTTCAAATTACAGGGCACACAATTGAACATGAGCACAACATCCCACTCACAAATAGATAGCCAAACTTAAGTGGTCAATAAGTATTTGTAAACTTACTTGCATTTTTTTGTTTCTGACAAACAACATCAGTGGGTGCAATGGTTACCACTGGAAGAATGGTGGTACAACACTTCTTATCATATAGCCACCAAATTGACACCATATGAAATAGTGTATGGCCAACAACCTCCTACAGTAACTTCACATCTTCCGGGCACATCAAATGTCTACGATATTGACAAGTTGTTGCAAGGTAGGGAAGTTACCCTTGTGGCTCTAAAGGAAAACCTCCACATGGCCCAAAATCGTATGAAGCAACAAGATAACCAATAGCACTCTGAAATGGTTTTCCAAGAGGGTGATTAGGTGTTTCTCAGACTCCAACCTTACAAGCAAACATTTATCAAAGCTCAGGGCTGCCAAAAGTTGGCACCCAAATTTTATAGCCCCTATCATATTCTCAAACCCATTGGTCCAGTGACCTACAAACTTGCACTTCCAGTTTCCTTTAAAATATACATAGTGTTCCATGTTTCATGTTTGAAGAAAGTGGTGGGTCAACATTGTCGAGTTTAAACCATTCTACCTAAACTTGATGAAGAGGCTCCATTTGGTTGAAGCCCAAATATTTCCTCAACAAGAGAGAGCATCACCTGTGGGGCCCCACTATCAAAGAAGTGTTGATCAAATGGAACGACACGTCTCTAGAGGATGCAACTTGGGAACTAGCCACCATCCTGCAACAGTTTCTAGATCTTCATCCTTGAGGACAAGGTTGCTTTTGAAGGAGGAGGGCATGCTAGGATCTGTCCCTAACCCCTCTTAGTTAGTCATTAGTTAGTTGTTATTGTAATAAGTGGTAAACCCTCATTATTGGGACCACAAGTAGTTAGAAGGTTGGTTAGTGGAATGTTATAAATTAGTTAGGGATAAACCATGGTATTGGCCCTTGGTATTGGTTCGTGGTATTAGCCCTTGGTATTATCCCATGGTATTTTTTGTTGTGAACAGTACTTAAAGAATGCATCCCTCCATTGTAGGTTGTTGAGGATTATTGTAAGAGAGCTCTAGTCATTTGGAGGTCGCCTCCTCAAAGAGGCAAGTGAACTAAACTTTATGTGGTATCAATATTATATTTCTGGTCTATATTCATGCTCTATATTTGATGTTCTAGTTATTTTTGCAATATATATGTTTGTTTTGGTAGTTGTTCCAGGTATACTACAATACAACCAGCGTACAAAATGTAGGGATGTTATACAACCAACATACGACATGTAGGAGTCGACTAAAAATTACCTAGGGAAAAGAGTAGTCGAACAACAAGAGTGAATTGTTAAAATTAAGCACTGACAATGAAACGCAATTTGCAATCACATTGTTATTATGTTCATTGATCTCAGAGGATCCTCCATTTAAATGATGGATATCATCACAAAGTCATTGGCTTTAAACACAAAATGAATGAGAGGAAATTTTTTAGTGTTACTAATAGAAATATAGTAGATAACTCTTCAATTAGCTTTAAAGGCCTCTATGTAGATCACAATTAGAAATATTTCTATCTTCTAAATGCTATCAGGCCTCTATCCTATACCCTACACAAGGATCTTTATTCCTCTCCTTGGTGCAAGGCCTTCTCTCGGTTGCAACCTACACACCATAACCACTATGGTATATCACAATTTTGAAATATTTGTCACAATACCGACCTTCCTAACCTTATAACTCATCAAAACTATGGGGATCTTGGAATGATTCTCTCACTACTTTTTGAGCATAGAAACAAAATTATAAATAAATCCAATTAATTCCTTACCTTTCTTAAGGTCTGATAGACCAAATATGATCTCAGTAGATGTTAAACATCATCATCATCACCATCAATAATTATCTTATTGTTATGTCTTTATAATCAATTTATTTTACATAATCCAAATTTATCTCTATATTTTCATAATCTATTTAATCTTGTTTTATGGGGATTAAATAGTTCAAAAAATAATAATTTTAAAATTGTCCTTCATGTTAATTATTTATCTATAGTTTACGACTACTTGTGTAAAAATTCCAAAGGTTCCTTATAGGCATCCTTTACAAAAATATATGTTTTCTTTATGCATTCGACCTATAGGCTACAACATAACTTCAAGATCACCATAATAATTAAAATCATAAAGTGGAGGATTTGAAACACATCATGAGAACATAACACTTTCAATATTTGAAACTTGATTCCATCCTCTAAACTCTTTTTTAGTAAGGGTTCCTTTTGGCATCAACGATGCTTCTTTTGAGGATTGATCAACCAAAGTATTAAAATCTTTGAAGATATGGACGAAGGAAAGAGCTTCAAAACTCTCCTTCACTTGCAAGAACTAATTCATGAGAGACTCAAGCACTAGATTGTTAATTATACACTTATGATTGGCCCAAATATTCCATTAGTTTTAGTTACCAAACACTTGAAACATTTTTACACCCTTATATGATTCTACCTTTAATAGAAGCCACATAACACAAAAATTTTCTCAATTGATTGGCTTGCCCCAACTACTAATTTTATATTGAAATAGTATTTTTGTTCCATAAATAGAATAACACCACCTTGGGTAAACCTATGTTTCCTTCACAAGCTCCATATAAAAACACCCAAGTTTAATCAACATCAATTTGAGGTTCCTTTAAAGTTCTTAGGTGTTTCTTTTTCCTTGGAGGACCAATTTCCATTTCAGTCACTCCTAATTTTACGGGCTACCTAAGCATGGTTTAACTCTACATATTGGAAAATCATTTTGTTTTCGAATAGCCACACACCCAAAATCACAAAACAATAAAAATCCTTGAAGATTTTTATAGATTTGTCTACTATCCAAGAATGAAAACATTCTATCAAATACTTTTCTCCCATTTGTTTCTTCCACTTGTAATATGCAATATCTCAATACAAATAGCTCTGGTAAAAGGACAGAAGAAAAACAAGTGATCCACAAATTTCTCATTATTTTTGCACAAAATAGATCTTCTAGGACCCTCCATATTTCTCTTTTGGAAATTATCCCATCTTAAAATTTTGTTTTCCAAAGCTAATTAGAAGTAGATTTTATATTTCAAAGCAATTGTAAACTTCCATACTTGTAATACCCCTAGGCCAAACCCCAAGTTGTAAATGCACATATGCTTCATAGGTTGGTGAGCTAGGATGTTTTGGGCCAGAGTGCCTTGTGATTATTTAGGCTGGAGATCCCAAATGATAAAAGGATAGAAATATTATCTTTGTAATATGTAATCACTCATATTATTGCTAAAATATATCTCTATTATAGACCAAGTCAAACAAAAGAGTATGGAGGGCTATAACTCCACTAGAGGGGAAGGCTGGGCTAAGGGTATAGGATGAGGAACTAAGCTAAGCGGGCTTAAGTCAAGGAAATATTATATTAATATTTCCTAAAGTCTAAATCATGAGATATCTTATCTTAAGTTCCTAAGGTGGGAACGAGTCACCAAGTGGGGTCAAAGCTAGTTCATAAGGTGACAAGTGTCAAATTAAGAGCATGAAAATAAATGTGGGGAATTAGTGTAATTTCAAGAGGCTTTCAAATCATTTAATGGATCATTCACTCTGAACATTGGTACACCCTACCATCACCATTTTTCGTACCTATGCTTGGAATCTTTGGGGGGGTTGTAAATAATGAGTAAACTTGAATCTTTGGAGTTTAAGAAGTGGGTTGTAAGGCCCATGTACATTTGAAGAAGCAGGTTGTCAATCCCATGGGAAGTCTCTCTAGCAAGAGAATTCTTGAGAATTGTTTGTTGGTGTACTGGGAAATAGCTACTAGACTCATGAGACTTTCTATCTGTCCTATTGTTGAAGCCCTAAAAAGGAAGTGGGACAGTCGAAGGATTATTGAGCAGAGAAGGGGTACACTTCCTAAGGTGGGACATGCATGTGAGAAATGAGAGGTTGTAGGCTAGTTGTAGCAGATGACACCTTGACCTGAGACTTATTGTGTTGATTAGACCTTATTCTGGCTTAGGAAGCCTTCCCTAGTGGAGTTTCTAGCCTTAGCTCGGGGGTGACATGTTGCTGAGAATTTATGAGCAACAGATTCTATGGCTGAGAGGAATGTCTAAGGTCTGCATGTAGTTGGTGATTTATCATTGAAAGATAAGTGTTCTTTTATATGTGTTTATGTGTGAATTATTGTATGTATGTTATGTTAATTCTATATGCTTAAAATGTACATATCTATGCATGAATGGTTTGTTGTTAGTACTGCATATTTTATCATATGCAAGGAATTTTAATTAATTATTATAACGATTTTTTAGTTTGTTGGAAATGAGAAACAATACATTGTGATATCAAAGAAATAATGAATACAATTCTAAGAAATATGAATTTTTTAGTTGTGACAAAAGTTAGTTTTTGCATAGCATGGCCCAACCTAGGTGGCTAGGGACATTGCAAAGTGGTATCAGAGCAACAAGTTCAATATTGATCTTGCATGGGCCAACTAGACAAACATTGGAAATAAAAAATTACAGAAATATAATTTTCAGAGTATTTTTGTAATTTGTTTGATGAAATTACTGCTAAGAAATTGAAAAGAAATCTTCGGAAAATTCGCTAGTAATGGAAGGAATCAAACCAAGAATTAAAAATCACCAAATTGTATTTGTAATCCAAGAAGATTTAGGAATATAGTTGGCCAATTTTCAAGCTTATGGTGCAGTCATGGAAGAATCCGTGCAAATTCCCCAAGTCATGAACGAAATTGGGGAGAAATATGTTCCCAGAATTGTAAATTAGTCATGCTCAAATGTAATGAGATGCCTACAAGGGAAATTATGCCAAAACAAATCTAACAACTGATTTTTCCATGGAAGTATAAGGAAGAAGTTATGAATTGGGTGTTTTTTGAAGACTGAAATTTGGGGGAAAATGGACAAATTTGAGTAATTTTTCCATATAGTGACGTTAGAATGACATGGTAGCCATGTGTCAACTAATGTGGTAGAAGGGTGAAGTATATTTCCATGTGGAAGGGCCATGATGGAAGGTACATGGTGGTCGGTGTGGTAGGTGGCAGGTGATGTGGAATTCCAATGGCAATGCACCTTCCAGTTCCACGGACTCGTGGTGAGATATTGAAAATTGTCTAAGTAAAAGAATGGATTGGTCGAATGGAGAGGATCGGATGTGTGGAGGAGAAACAACACAAACCACAAACACATGAACTCACAGTGAAAAAAAACCTTCAAGAAATGACTAAGTATAATGGATCAGTCGGATGGATGGGTCGATGGGTATGGAAGAATTGTTAAATGATCATAGACCCATGGTGAAGTTAGAAAATTGACTAAGTGTTGAAGTATCATGAAGGTAGTGAAGTATGAAAATAGAATAAGTATGGAGAATCTATTGGACATGGGGATCATGCTGAAAGTAAGTAATTCGAAGAACTACTTTGGACCCACGATGAAACATTTTAAGAAAAGTTTCTAAGTATGGGTGAAATGATTTGATGATTGAGATTAAATCTAAAGGAATGATAGGATGGTTTTTTAACGTTGAAGTTATGCTACATGTGTTAATGTATATTTATTTCCTTACCCTTTCCATCAATAAATTTTTTCTCAAGACTTATAATTAAGTAAGAGAATAGTCGTTGGAAAGATCTTGGATAGAGGATTCCATGTATTTACCTAGAAATGTAAATGGGACATTAAATTCACAAGAAAACAAAAAACAATATTTCCAAACATTTAAAGGGAAGAATGATTCATAAAAGGATGGAATTGTTAAATTATTATAGTCTCATAAATCATATTGTATGCACATTTTGCATGGTCAAGGGCACAAATCAAATCAAGCAGAATTCAGTAGACAGATCAGAGACCAGAGGCATGGAAGATGCATAGATAAATTACAACTATGAAGATGAAGTCAAAGGGTTTGGTGTGAGCATGGGTAGTGCAGGGACATAATCCAATAGGCATGGAGAAGGAAAAGAGGAGAGCATGAATTTGATGGAGATTATAAAGAGTCTACAAAGAGATGTGCAAAGCTATAAGAATGATAACGAGAGGCTTATGAAGGATAAAGAATGGAAATATGGATTCGACATCAATATGTTGTAGAGATTGGATAGAATAGAGAATAAAATGGATAAGGAGACATAATCAAGCAATTCAATGATTCATAGACCTCACACCAAAAGGGAAGAATCTAGAAGTGTGAGTAGACATTATCATCACTCACCAAGGAACTCAACTAGAAGGGCATATAACAGTCCAAGAATATCACTTATCAAAAATCATAAGAGGAGGTATGGGGTGGATGAACTACAAGGAGAAATGAATAAGACTAAACCTCTTATATTTGATGGTGAGCACAAGAAATATGAAGATGCATAGACTTAGTTGTTGGGGATGGGTAAATAATTTCAATTGCACAATTATTCTTCATAGGCAGAAGGAAGAATCGCCATTTACCAATTGAAAGGAAAAACATCAATGTGGTGAAACCAGCTTGTTCAAGTACAACACATTGATGAGAAGAAAACCACTTGGAAAATTTTCAAGAAGTACTTCCATAAGAAATGCTTGACCAAACATTATTATGATAGGAAGATAAAATATTTCTTTGAACTCAAGCTTGGAAGTATGACCATGGATGAGTATGAAAGGAGATTTTAAAAAATGTTAAAGTATGTTGACTTCATCAAATATTAATAGGTCAAGATTCAAAGATTTCTAAGTGGGATGCCATCAATATTTAGTGACAAGATACAGTATGATGATCCCAAAACTTTGGATGAAGCAATAAGGAGAGCCAAGTTCCTCTATGATTGGCATAGAGTAAGACCAAACTTCCACAAGGCTTGGCAAGATAATAAAAAAGGTAATACGAAGCAGAGGAAGAAGAGGAACAAGCCACCATTCTTCAAAAATAATTTTCAGGGGCATCCAACTCAAAATGAGACCAGAATGTCAGAAACATTTGGAGAAAGGACAAGGAAGAAACCTATTAAATGTTGGGTTGTGAGGGAGATCACATGTATAAATATTTACCTCATAGAGGTGAAAAAGTGAGGACTGTTCACAATGTACAATAGGATAATACATTCGAGGACATGGGAAAAATCATGTCAAGGATCTACGTAGCCCTGGACAATAAGCAAGATGAATTTCAATCTCACATGATTGAAGTGGAAGGAAAGATCAATGCTCAACCTATTTCTATTTTAATTGATTCGAGATACAATTATATTTATATAGATACTAAGTTGGTGGAAAGATTTCATTTTCCAAGAAGCAAGATTGGAAAATCTTAGTTGGTTCAGTTGGCAAAAGATAGTCAAGGATTTTCCAATGGACATTAATGGATTGTGCACAAAGGTTGATTTGAACATCATACCTTTGGGCTCATATGAATGTCTAATTGGTATGGATTGGTTGAATATGCATCATGATGTTCTGGATTGCTATAACAAAGCATTTACTTTCATGGATGAGGAAGGAAACTTAAGAACCGTTCAGGGTATTCCAAGGGCAGTAACTATAAAAGAAATTCCAGCCTTGCAGTTGAAAAGAAGCTTTAAAAAAGGATGTCAAATCTATGCAACTCACATGGAAGAGGAGTATAAGGAAAAAGTGTCAAGTATTGGAGATTATGTAGTCCTAAAGGAGTTTGAGGATGTATTTAGAGAGATACCAGGGTTGCCACTAAAAAGAGATATTGATTTCTCTTTTAATTTGATGCATGGAGCAACCTCTATATCCAAGACTCCTTATAGGATGATTACACTGGCGTTGAAGGAATTACAAATGTAACTTGAAGAGATTTTGAAGAAGGGGTATATACGCCCAAGTGTGTCACATTGGGGTGCCCCGATATTATTTGTTAAGAAAAAAGAGGGTACCTTGAGGTTATGTATTGACTTAAGACAACTGAATAAGGTGACTATGAAGAACACGTATCCTTTGTGAAGGATAGATGATATTTTTTATTAGCTGAAAGATGCAAAGATATTCTCCATGATTGACCTCAGGTCAAGCTATCATCAAGTGAGATTCAAAGAAGAAGATATCAACATGACTACTTTCAAGATGATATATGACCATTATGAGTTTACAGTGGTGCCATTTGGGTTTTCAAATGCACTAGTTGTCTTTGTGTTTTTGATGAATGATATTTTCAGAAATTACTTGGATAAGTTTGGCATTGTTTTCTTGGATGAAATTATTATCTACTCTAATTCTGAAAAAGAGCATGAGGAGTACTTAAGGATGGTGCTACAAGTATTGAGGGAGCATCAACTCAAAATTGAGCAAATGCTCATTCTATCAAAGGAGGATACATTATTTGGGCCATATCATTTCAGAGAAAAGGATAGTTGTAGATCCTGAAAATATAAGAGCCATTGAGGGATGGTCAGTACCAAAGAATGTTTCAGAGGTGCAATATTTCATGGGATTTGCAATATATTATAGAAGATTCATTGGATGTTTCTCAAATATTACTCACCCAATTACTTCTTTGCAAAAGAAAGATGTGAGATTTGAATGGACTATTGATAGCGAAAGAAGTTTTTAGCACTCGAAGAACTTATTGGCAAGTGCACCAATATTAAGGATTGTTAATTCAAATGAATATTTCATTGTATGCACTAATGCATAGAAGGACTTGGTGGAGTCCTTAGTCAAAATGGGAATGTGATATGCTACAAGTCAAGAAAGTTGAAAGAGCATGAGAGACACTATGCTACTCATGATTTAGAATTGGCAGTGATAATGCATGCCTTGAACCTATGGAGACACTATCTCATGGGAAAACAATTTGAGTTGAGGACAAACCATAGTGGTCTGAAATATTTATTTTGATTGCCAACTTTGAATGCTAGACAAAGTAGATGGCTAGAATTTCTCAGTGAATATGACTTTGAATAAAGCTTATCAAAGGAAAAGAGAAAAAGGTGGTTGATGCACTTAGCAGAAGGGTGCATGAGATGCATGATACAACCATTAGCTTGTGCAAATCTTATTTAAAAGACTGAATTTTGGATGCTGCAAAATTAGATCAACACTATGTGCAAACAACAAAAAATTTACAGTAAGGTAATTTCTAGCAGAAAATTAAAGATTTTGAGCTAAGAGAAGATGGAATCTTCATGTACAAAGGCAGAGCATATGTACTTAATTCACAAGAGATGAATAATATGGTGCTAAAAGAGATACATAATGTGTCTTATACTGGGCACCCAAATTACCAGAAAACAATTGCAGCTATCAAGAGCCTATATTTCTGGCCAGGTATGAAGAAAGAAGTGGTTGATTATATAACCAGATGCCATGCATGTCATAAGGTAAAGGTTGAGCATAGACATCCAACTAGTTTTCTACAGCCATTGCCCATTCTTGAGTGGAAATGTGAAGTGTTAATAATTGATTTTATCATCAAGTTTCCCAAAACAGTGAAGTGGCATGACTCCATCATGGTGGTGGTAGATAAGCTTACTAAAACTGCTCATTTTATTCCAGTGAAGTTAACTCACAAGGTAGATGACATTGTAGATATCTATATGAGAGAAAATTAGCAAGCTTCATGGTGTGTCTAAGGCAATAGTTTTTGATAAAAATCCAAAATTTGCATCAAACTTTTGGAAAAGGATTTAAAACAAATCTAAACTTTAATACAATATATCACCTAGAATCCAATGGACAAACACATAAGGTCAATCATGGAAATAATGTGTTTTAACTATATGCATACCATGGAAATAATGCAAACTAAAAACATAACACATGTGAGGCATAATTTCCACCTCAGAATGACTATGTAATAATGATTTATCCTTTTTATTTCTACCAAAAATGAAAAGAATTGGACTTACAGAAATCTAAGTGGACGCCATCGAATCGGAGACTGTAGGTATTTGTGATAAGAAGAACCCTTGCAGAAGACTTTCCCGCAAACAAAAGAGCAAATACAATGGCGAGAGCGGAGAGCGGAATCCATGCGAAAACCATGGCTCCACCTGCGGATTTGATTGCACAAATTTTATGAATCGTTCAGTGATATTCTCTGGAATCGAATTGCTTTAAAAGAATTTCCGTTCAGAAATATATTTGAATTTTGGAGGATGAAAATGGTGCCACCGAATTTAGCCAGAACGGACAAATCTGCCGAATTGATTCCGAACAAAATGGCTGTCCGTCAGCTTGTTCGAATGACTTTCTTTGTAAATCTACACCCGCACTGCAAATTCAAAACCATAATATAAATCATTTTTAAAATGGACATATATAGCGATTATTCTAGTTAACATTGCGGTTTACTGCTTCAGATGGGCATGGCACTTTGATATGGGAGTGTTTTGGTTTCAAGCATTTTCGTAAGTAGTGTTAAAGGAAGGGGGCATGGTCCACGCCTCCCCCTCACCGTAACTCGTGGAGGTAGTGGAGAGGGGCATGGCCATGCCACCCCATTTCCCCTATGTAATTATTTTATTCAAAACCCCTTTTAAACAACAAACAAGAAATTAATGATATTAAAACCTTTTATATATATCATTTTGGGACTTCTCCTTTTTCATCTAAACTCTCCTTCTATTGCTTTTTATATAAGGTGTGTTTTTGAAGAAGTTATCTTGGAACAACTAACTCCATTTATTACACGTTTATCATGCTTCTTTTTACACTTAAATGGATTTATGGCTTTTTCCATCTGAACTTAGACTATATACCCCCTTAAGATTCAGATCAATCCTCTCCCCTTAGAAAATGATGGCCCCCATCATTTCATCCATGCTAAAAAGAGAAACCCCATTATCGTACCATTATGATTACAATGTGTCAATGGTCAATGAAGAGAAGGGTTTTGTGTGGTTGACCCATAACCTAGTTGACAATGACATTGTACATGGGTAGAAAAATAAAGAAATTTTAATAAAATCCCAAAATTAGAAAAATAATATGGAAAATTCGTGACTTTGGGGACTGTGAACATCCTTTTGCAAATTTATTCATAACTTATGCTACAAATGATGAAATGCAATTTTGTCAAAGACCCATTTGAGCTACTAAAAATATATTTCCATCGGTATATGGAATTTGTTCTAAGGTGGCCAATAGAGTCAAAAACATCTTGCTGAAGTGTTAGGTATGCACGGTCGTCTTTGAACAAAGACATGCAGATCTTCAATGAGTGATATCTCTCAAACTAGGAAACGAAATGAAATTATACAAAATACCCATTTGAGCTGACAGATTTTTTTTTCGATGAGCTATGTAATTTTTTATGAGGTGGCCTATGGAGTGAGAAAAATCTTGTTGAAGAGTCAAGTACGCGTGATCGTCTTGGAACAAAGACATGCATATATTCAATGAGCGAGATCTCTCAAACCAGAAAACGAAATGAAATTCCACGAAATACCCATTTGAGCTGATGGAAAAACCTTTGCGATGAGCTATGATAGAGCCTCTAAAACACTAAGTGGAGGTCTCAACATCTCTGTAAAGTTTGTAGAAGAGGGTTATCTTGAATTCCATCTAATATTCTACTTCTATGGCGATTGTACAAAGAGTGCCAAGAGTTTATAGAGCAATATGGGATGTTGTAAAGGTCACAGAACCTCTGGGGACAAAATATAACCCTTCAAATGTTGTAGACCAATGGATGTAGTAAATTCATGTATGGATGCTCCTGCAATGGTGAACGAAGATTTGAGGGAAAAAAAACCTTACAGTGCATGTCGACCAACTGTGATGCTTACAGTGTATGGCCCAACAAATGGATACAGAGTATCAAAAGGAGGTTGGTTCTTGCTTCAAATATTTGAACCCGCAACATGCTTCAAACCCTTGTTCCTGTGGAGCACTAACCTTGCTCTAATACCATTGATCTAGATCTTAAGGGCTGAGATCCGGAAGGCTTGAATGTCGAGAGAGGAGAAGAGAAAACATGAAAATCACAAGAATATTGATGAAAATACATGAGTTGAATACACCACAAGAATCTGAGAAATAGAGAAAGAGTTGGAGAAGAAGGATTCCATTAAGAATAACCATTACATGTAATGAGGCCAATTTTGGGACCTCTCCTTCCCCATCTAAACTTTCTTCCTATTACATTTTTTATAAGGTGTCTTTTTGATGAAGTCAAATTTTAAAAACTAACTCCATTTATTACATGTTCATCATGCTCCCTTTTATACTTATATGGATTTATGGATTTTTACATCCAAACTTAGACTATATGCCCCCCTAAGATTCAGATCAATGATGGCCCACCAACGCTAGAAAACAAATTCAAATTGTAACTACTATCTTTGTTTATCATCATTACAAAGGGGATAAGACAAAAGTTGGAAGGAGAGAGATCACAGAGGAAGGCGGGAGGCCAAGGGTCACATTGAACCTCATTAAATATTAAAAATGTACCCAAAGAAAATGATTTCTTCTCTTCAAACATTGTACACTTCTAAACTATTTTGGGAATATAGTGTCAACTAAAAGTGGGGAGATTTCCTTAGAGTTTTCATGTACAATTTTCGAAACTGTTAATACGGAGAAGCCCTCAAGGCCAACTTTTGATAGAGAGAAGGACTTGCATGTTTTGTTATTCTGCTATGAACTATTTCAAGTAGATTGTTTGTTGTTCACATGAGCTATAAGAGCATGTTTTTTTATGGACTATTCTAATACAATATGTGTTTTCTTTTAGTTTTGTTATTCTTCATTATTTCTCATGTCCTAAGCATATGAGCTGCCAATGTATGTCATATAGTGACTTAGAATATTCTAGTTATATATTCATGTGCATGTGTTATCTAAGTTTATTTCTTTATTTCATCTATCTAGGTGAAGCTATTGGTAGATTTAGTTTCATGTCACTACTCATTCACTAACGTTAATTCACTCCTGGCTAGGTTAAGGTAGATTAGAAGTAGATTAGACATCTGCATTTACATAGTCTTCATCTACATCTTTTGTTTGCATAGCCATCCATCACTCACATTCATTAGTGGACCAGGCCAAAACTGGTAAAACTAAATAAGCAATGGCTATTAGGATAGAATCGGGATGGGTTCTGTTAGCACTCTGTAAACTTTGTTCAGCTAAGAAAACAAATGACAGAGGAAACCTACAAACCAACTTTAAGGCCAGAAACTAGCCTTTCCGACCCAGAGAGGGCTCTCTATGGAGACTTCGTCTCTGTACAAGATATGGCTTTAAACTGTCGACTAGATTCAACACTTTCATAAAATATTTCCGGTTATATTGGTGAAAGAAAGAAATACCTTGGGCTATGGAGTCAATTTAAGAAGATGATAGAAACAAATGACTCAGTGGCTGAACTCGAGAGGATAAAGGCTAAATGAGCAACAGTCTTTCAGTTAAAAATCGTTGAGTGGGGTAAGAGAAAAACACATGAAGCAACTTGGAGCACCGTTGGGGATGAATTCAGAGTTCACTTAGAAGAAACACAACCGTCTAAATGGCGCGAATCTAGAGCACCACACAGTGAATTATAGATTAGAAATTGTGTTCCGATTTAAACAAAATACAGATATGAATATAAAGAACATAGGAAAGAACATGCACAAAGAGAGAGTATAGTACGTCAGACTACTACCATTAGAATATTTTCGCCAAAGCTTCAGGACCTTTGCATTAAGTTTCAATCGAATTCAAAAGCTACATTCAATAGTCTTTGTCTACACAGTTTTGCCAACCAACCTGGCTTACATTGAAAAGAAGAAATATATAGACCATGGTGTGTGTTGGAGCCGCCTTTGTTTTTGGGCCTACCACAATTTTCATTTTTGATACGTGAAATTTGAAGTTCAATTTCTTTTCCTGCCGAGATGATGAGACCTCTAAAACCTCATCACCTAGGCAGCGATACTTTTCTACTCTCTAAACAAGTCCACTTTCATAAGAATGTTTTCTCCTTTTTGTTTTACTTCGGGATCTCGCAAGTCGGATATTATAATCCATGAGTTCACACGTCCCGAGTCACGAAAGGGCGAAGTCATTTTAAACTTTCACTCAAGTTAGTAACCGGGGTTAAATCCTTTGACTCATGATTAGGCGTCGTCGGGGTTTCGCGCCTCGGCGTTCGCCAAACCCAAATTTTTATTTTTATAGCCCCGAGAGCCGAGAACACGAGGCCCTTTCGGGTTAACCCTGGTCAAGGATTAAAAGGCTAACCATGGTTAAAATCTGTTCTCGGCGTTTCGCCACTCGACACTATCTTTTCGAAAGTTGTAGCGTCTAAAACCCAACTCACGAAGTCGTGATATGATTATAACCTGATTAATTAATCGCCTAATCCAAGTTTTTCTTCCCCTTAATTGAGTCTTAAGTATCGCCATCTCGCGGTTTCGCGACTCGGCATACTATTTTCCCAGAAACTTGTCTTCGAGGTTCCGAGTTACGATATGGCGAATAAAATGATTATAAAATTAATTATGCCCCAAATCGCGATTACCGTTAATTAAGTCGAAGTTGGTCCTCGCGATCTCGCGAGTTGGAGACTCAAAATGTTAAAACAAAATCCACGATGTAGCGAACAACGAGAAATTGATTAACGTTGGTAAGGTTTGATAATTTGAGATAAAGTAAGATATATCCCGCGCCTCGAGGCTTGCATGTTTCTCGAGGTAGCCATTTTCTCTCCATACTTCGACTGGCTGTCAAACCGCCATAAATTGATGACATTTATGGAGAAGTAGGGTAAATCCACCCATATAAGATCGGATTTTATGCAATAAATTTGTTTCTAATTACGATTTGACAGCCTTATTTCGAAAAGTACCAAATTTTCAAATATATATAAGAGTTTCATTTTATTATAACGAACGCGTTTTCATAAGCACGCAGAACTCTTCATTTCCGAGTGGACTAATTTTTGCATGTATACGCAGTTCTATCGCAGAAGGGAGAAAATGCAAGCTTCAACTATGGCTCCACGGAAAGCAGCAAAGGTGAATGTCGAGGTTGCAGGACAAGGCTTAGATACTCTCTCCGACACTTCGCCCCGGAGTGTCGACTCAGTCCCTAGCTGGTCGTTTGTTTCAGACATTCTGCAATCGGAGTTGGTGAATTATTCAGACTCGAAAAACAATGAAAAGGATGACCTGAACACTAAATACAAGATAGTTGTTCAATCTAGAATGCACAGGGTAGCAACCAGACCACGGTTTCTCCCATATTATGATATGATTCGATGGGCGCTGGATCACATAGACCTACCCACCAGAACTATCATGAACCAGCAATGGGTCACGGTCGGGACTTTTAGACCGGAACATATCCAAACCATGTATAAGATTTCAATGACATCTGAATATACATATGATGCTGAATTCCTGGAGGAATTCAAAGAAAAGGAGTGCACACAATATGATAAAACCATTCCCGGTTTGATAAAGGATTGGCTTTCGCGCACCGCGAAATTCAAAGCAAACGACCAAGGCGTTTATTCAATAGCTTCGCTGGAGCCACAGTATAAGTATGTGGCAATGATGACATGCCGACTATTTGGGAGGGAGGACACATCGCATTTCTTCATTGCATGGGTGCCTCTCATGTTTCGGGTTGCATAAGGTTGCTCGTTTAATTGGGCGAAGATACTCTCGGACAGTTTGGCCAACCGGGTCATAGAGTATCGGGAGCAGAAGGCAAGTGGGAGGCCGTCCTCATTTTTCATGTCCACATATATTATGGATGCGATATGTTCCATGGAACCATTCCCCTTGATGAGTTGGGCTTGGAATCCAGCCAAAGACAGGCCCGTACATGTATGCCACGAAAAGCTATGGGAAAATAAAGCAGACAGTTTCATATACAAAATTTTCAACTAGGTGATGGTGCCCCTGCATATCGCCATTTTTGGTCACCCACCACGTCGTATCTCAAACAACATTGCTGCAAATCTGAGTGGCATAGCGGACTGGTACGTGGAGGTAGAGTTCTCGTACTTCAGAGTGTTCAGGGCTGTTGTTCCCCCGCTTGCGCTACCATTGTTCATACCTGACAAGATGGCTTGTCGCGAGGTTGCCTGGCAGGCAGTAATTGGCAGGGTAAGTAATGAACTCAAAGGATACTCAAAGAAGGTGTGGTTGTCTTTTCCCATTCACCTGAATTCTTATTCTTTATTGGATTTCGGGCATGCAAAGGCCGAGGCTGCAGCCCTGGAAGACCTGAATTTGGTCTCCATCGAGTATAAGAGACATGATCCACAGAGGGTTGTGAGCAACCATTTAGCAAAGTGTGGGCTCAAGAGATTCGAGCATGAGAACTCACCCTCAGATGATATTTTCCGAGGGGCGAGGTCTTATGAAGAAGTTCTAGTCCGGATCCGATCTTTGGCACCTGAGGACACAACTGCTCTGTTAAAATTCCAAGAGCATAGACAAAGCGGTCTCCCCGCTGTGTTGTGAGGTGAGAGTTCAGGTGTTCCCGAGACAAAGCAGAAGGATGATAAAGATCCCAAAGATGAAATTCCTGACTCGGCAAAACACCAGGACGAGGAGGAACAAACAAAGAATCCAGAAGCAGAGGTACTAACTCCGGACCCACCAAAGAAACAGAATCCGGAAGTTGAGACAAAGACCCTGGAAATGCCAAAGAAGCAGAACCCGGTTGATACCCCAGGAAAATCAGCGAAACAAATCGGGGAACCCATCACTTCTGTCACCCCCTTGCAGTCAATGCAAGGGAATATCGAAGAAGGATGGATATTTAATGAGGAGTTGAGGCCCATACGAGAAGAAGAACTTTCTCCGAACAAGTTCTTCTTTGATAAAAAGAGAAAAGCGGTAGTGAAAAGGGAATTCTACCAGGAGGGAGAATCGACTGCTAAAAAGTTCAAGGTTATGAACAATGGAAAAAATAAAAAGAATGAGCAATTCGCCGTTGAGATCGCAGGGACGCTAGGAGCGTATGCATCGGCGAATAAATTCTCGGTCGAAATTCTAAAGAACCAACTCCATAGGAAAAATTGCCTGATCAGGACTCTCAATGCCAGATTGACCTCGGCCACGGAAAATACTAAAGGCCAGGTGAGCACGGAGATAGAACTGGCCCGACTAGCCGATAAAAATGAGATAGAGGTGCTTAAAACCAAGCTCGAGCAAGCACATCTAGTGGTCCGAGACGGTCGGACACATGCGGGCCAACAAAGGACTATGATTGCAGAGATGCAGGCTTAGGTAGAGATCGCCGAAAGCAGGACGATCAACGTCGAGGGGTTTAAATCCCGAGCGATCGAGATTCGGAACAGAATCTCTTCTGCACAACATAATTTGCTCGCCAAAGTGGGAGCGATCTGAGAGAATTGTTTGTTGATGAATCAGGTTTCCGAGAACCTGACTGTCAGAGAGAGGGATGTTGAAGTAGCTTGATTCGCCTTCCAGGAGGCAGTGATAGCCACGAACAACAGAGTTTCGGCAGGTTCTCCCAGACTCGCCATCCCAGAACAAACCAGAGGTAATCTTCTGTTGAAGGATTGGGAGCACAACATTGCTTTGGGCAAGGAACAAGCCCAAAAGGTAACTAATTCATTAGAAGAAGCCTTCAATTCTATAGATGGCGAGCTGTTGGGTATGGAAAGTGGAGGCAACGTAGAAACATTGAGGCAAATGAATGTGGAATGTTCAATCCCATCACCGAAGGCCGAGAGTCCTTCCGAACCCTCGACCTCGTTCAGTCCTTGCTTCAACGCTAAATGTTCAATGCCAATATGCTCTGAAATTAGGAGTGAGATTCATCCAACAGTCCCTTTAGTACAGAGAGGAGAGGGCCCTCTTGAAGGTTCGTTGGCTTTTAAATTACCATCTTATCTTCAGTTGAATTTCCTGACTTCTCCAAATCCTGAAGAGTGTGTTACACACTCGTTTTCCACACCCGTCGGTTTTACCGATTCCGTCTCTTGCAAGTCCAAGGAACCAAATCCTCGCGTTCCTTATCCTTCCTCATCAGAGTCTCCTCTTAGCGAAGAAAACAAAAATTCCCTATTATTTTTTGAAAACCCCCTTTATATCTTTCCACAAACAATGATGGCAGCCGCCGGAGGAGGAGGTGGAGGGTTTATAGGAGGAGGAGGAGGGTTTGGAGGAGGTGGAGGAGGTGTCCCTCTAAGAGGAGGTGGAGGAGGAGTCCCTCTCAGAGGAGGTGGAGGTCAAGGGCCTCCCCCCCCTCCCAGATTTTTTGCAAAATTCGCAGCCCGATACGCCCCTTTGGTGTTGCCCATCCCCCTACATGATCTTCCAGAAAACTACATAAAGAATTTACCAAAATTCAACGGGGAGCGAGATCTGACCGCTGTTGAACATATTAATTTTTTCGACCAATTCGCAGATCTCTGCGGTGCTGAGCACGAGGATGTATATTCGAGACTCCTTGTCCAAACTTTTGAAGGTCAGGTCCGAACTTGGTTTCGGAGCCTACCCGCAGTTTCTATCCCATCATATGATGCTTTGGAAGATGCTTTCCTCAGAAAATGGGGTGAGCAAAAAGACCATCTCTATTATCTAACCGAATTCGGGTCTTTGAAGAAAAAGAACTCAGAAACAGTCATGGAATTCATTCTGAGATTCAACAAACTGTACAATAAAATCCCAGCTGAAGTCAAACCATCTCAACCTGTGGCCATAGTGACCTTCGCCGAAGCTTTTGAGCCAAATTTCGCACTACTTCTGTGAGAGCGAAGGGGAGCCACCTTAAACCGTATGCAGGATGATGCAGTAGAAATAGAGTCTAATATGATGGCTTCGGGTAAACTTAAGGCTAGAATAGAGACTGGAAATCGAGAGACCAAGCGCTTTAGAGAACAAGCTGGCCCTTCAGGGTCCAATAGATCCTCAGACGATAGGGTAGACGATATGGCTAGAGTGATTAAAGAATTGTCAAATAAAATAGCCCGAATGGAACTTGAACAGTCCAAGGCTGACTCTTATCCCAAAAAAGATTTCAAGAGAAATCAAAACCCTCCTAATCAACAAAGACAAATAAAAAAGGAAGATCAGAAAATACAAGCTCCCTTGAAGAATGAAAATTTTATAGGAGCTAACGATTTTCAAGACTACGAAGATTCAGATAATGATGTCACGAACTTCGGTGATGACTGTAGTCAACCTTATCTGACTCGCGAGGACTATGAAAAATCTTTAAACATGCCACAATCATTAGATGAGAGTGAAGAGGGTGATCACACTGAGATTTGTGAATCCCAATCAGAAACCGAGATAATGATGGCTGATTTTCAACCAAAATACAACCTGAGATATAGGAATAAGCCCACCTCCACGACTCAACCCAAGAGAATCCTTCAAAGGGGACAAACTTACGAGCCTCCTTCAAACGAAACCCCATTACCCAACAACAAAACTAGAAGAGTAAGCACTCAAGAGCCCGAGGTGGAAAAATTTGAAGCTCAAACACAGGAGACTAAACCCGTAAATGAAGCTACATCTTCAACTAAGATCATGAATGATAAAGTTGTCCAGAAAACATGTCGGAAGGGAAGAATTTGGGAGTGCCAACCAGAGAAACAGATAAGTTGAGTGGGGCTTTTAGTTTTGAAAACGAGTTAAACAAAATTAAGATACCAATCCCTTTGGTGGAACTATTGAAAAACCCTGTTTATCGCAAACAAATTACCAAAATGATAGGTTTCTCCGAACTAGAAAGACACT
Source organism: Picea engelmannii (assembly GCA_009831015.1). Classification (NCBI taxonomy): domain Eukaryota; kingdom Viridiplantae; phylum Streptophyta; class Pinopsida; order Pinales; family Pinaceae; genus Picea; species Picea engelmannii. Next base: position 505,843 of record ML799177.1, read on the forward strand.
CTGATGTTATAAACTTGGAAGATGATAGACCTAACATCACCTTTGGTCCCCATTTTGAAGGGTCCAAAGACAACATCGCTCCCTTTTATATTACTCTGAACGTACATGATCAGTTGCTGCATAATTGTATGTTGGACTCCGGAGCTTCCCATAATGTTATGCCCAAGATTATAATGGAGAAGTTGGGTCTCCAGATTACAAGACCTTATGGAAATCTGTACTCTTTTGATTCGATAAAGGTTAAATGTATGGGGATGATAAAAGATCGTAGTTACCCTGGCGCAGGTCCCAGTCAAGAGTATCCTAATGGATGTGGTTATTGCAGATATTCCCCCTAATTATGGCATGTTGTTATCTAGGTCATGGGGAGCCAAGTTGGGAGGTTCTTTACAGTTGGACATGACTTATGCCACCATCCCTGTGTTCGGTGGATAGTTCACTCGGTTGTACAGAGAAACAAGATTAGCATATACGGTCAGTGACCCTCAAAACCCAAATAACTTCCCTATTTACGTTGCAGACCAAGATCTGGGAAATTGCATCTTGTCTTTTGATGATGGTCTGGATGATTGTACAGAGGAAATCGATACAAAGCAAGAGGAGTTAAACCTCATGATAGAGGATCTGTGTAGTACTGGTCTCTGGAAAATGTATTTTGACGGTGCTTCATCTTCTGAAGGGGCAGGTGTTGGAGTGCTTTTTGTGGCACCTGAAGGTAAGTTCATTGTTCCTTTCTCTTACCGTTTGCAGTGGGACATAGATTACACTAATAATGTATGCGAATATGAAGCATTGATCTTAGGATTAGAGGCGGCCAAAAAGATAAATATAAAAAACTTGGAGGTATATGGTGATGCAGAATTAATAGTCAGACAAGTGAACCGACAATACATGGCCAGGCATCCCAGACTAAGAGCATATAGAAATTGTGCTTGGGATCTCATGGAAATTTTTTTCTCATCCGTAAGTATCCATTTTATCCCTCACGCAGAGAATCTACATGCCGATGCATTGGCAAAGGTAGCTTCAACCTTCTCTCCCCCTACGACCGTTAAACTAAAGTATCACATTGAAATCCGATACAAACCCTCCATACTAGACAATATCTGACACTATCAAGTCTTTGAAGATGACGAACAAATTAAGAAGTTCCTTACAACAGTAGGAGAATTCGCTGAAACTCATGCTGACCAAGAAAATCAAAATGACTCAACATGGATCATGCAAGAAGGGGAAGACCCTGAAACCTTTCGAGAAAAAATTGTGGATCATCGTATGTTGGTCCTTAAGAGAAACCAAATCCCCAAAGGATTGATTCCTTTGGAAATACTTTTTGATCAGAATGATGTACCTGTAAAGTCCAGTTTGCAGCCCCAACCAGAAGAATTGGAGGACTGTAATTTAGGAACCGAAAAAGAACCCCGGATGGTAAAGATATCAAGGTTCCTCCCTCCCAAAGCGAAAGATAAGTATAAAGATTTACTCAGACAATATAAAGATGTTTTTGCCTGGTCCTATGATGAACTGAAAACATATGACACTTCCATTATTGATCACAAAATACCTTTGAAGCCTGGGGTCAAACCGTTTAGGCAAAAGCTTAGGAAAATTAACCCCATTCTGTTACCCGTGATAGAAAAGGAAGTTAAAAAACTCTTGGATGCAAAAATTATTGTACCTTTGAGATACTTGGACTGGGTAGCTAACCTAGTCCCAGTCAGGAAAAAGAACGGGGAAATCAGACTGTGTGTGGATTTCTGAAACTTAAACAAATCGTCTCTCAAAGATAACTACCCACTGCCCAAGATGGACCATGTTTTAGAAAAGGTTGTTGGAGCTAATTGAATGTCTATGATAGATGGTTTCTCTGGTTATAATCAGATCTCTATGAATGAACAAGACAAGGAAAAAACTGCTTTCACCACGCCCTGGGGTACTTTCATGTATGATAAAATGCATTTTGGTTTGATGAATGCAGGGGCCACTTTCCAGCGAGCTATGGACATTGCCTTCGTGGGAGAAAAGGACAAGTTCGTAGTTATTTACCTCGACGATCTGACGGTTTTCTCTAAAAATGATGAAGAACATCTGATGCATCTAAAACAGACTTTCAAAAAGTGTTGCAGGTTTGGCCTATCCCTGAACCCAAAGAAATCACATTTTTCTATGTGAGAAGGTAAGCTTATGGGCCATGTCATATCTAAGGAAGGAATCAGGATTGATCCTAAGAGGATTGAAGCAATAGATACTATCACTATCCCGAGAAATATAAAAGAAATTCAATCATTCTTAGGAAAGATAAATTTTCTACGAAGGTTCATTCCCAATTTCCCTGAGATTGTCAAATTGATTACAGGAATGCTGAAGAAGGAAAGCGGGGTAAAATGGACCACCGAGGCCAGGGCATCATTCACACATATTAAAAAAGTTATAAGCGAGGCACCTGTGTTAGCAAGTCCGGATTATCTGAAAGATTTCCTCATCTTCTCCTTTGATTCTGAACATACCATCGCCGCGGTACTCTTGCAGAAGAATGAAGAGGGGTTCGAACAGCTGATAACGTTTTTTAGCAAAAGCCTCAGAGATGCAGAACTGAAATATGACATAATAGAAAAACAAGCATACACAATGGTAAAAGCATTGAAAGCCTTTAGAACCTATGTGCTACATTAAAAAATAATAGCGTATGTGCCTACCAGTTCTGTAAAAGACATATTGGTACAACCGGACAGTGATAGAAAAAGAGGGCGATGGCTCGCTAAAATACAAGAATTCGATCTGGAAGTCAAGCCGACTAAATTGATAAAGGGGCAGGGTCTAGCCAAACTCTTGGCTGAGTCGAATCTTAGATCTCTTGATATTAATTGCCTCCAAGAAGAAGACGGAGACACACACCGGGACGAGCCAGATGATCAAACAGATCCAAGTAAGGTCGAGGAAAAGTTCATATCGTCGGGCTGGTATAAAGACATAGTGTTCTACTTGTTAAACCTGAAATGCCCAGATGGACTATCACCAGCCAAATGTAGAACTTTAAAACTCCATGCTGTAAAATATTGCATCGCCGAAAATCAGCTATACTGGAAGGACCCACTTGGGTTCCTGCTAATCTATTTGGTTGAGTCAGAAACTCCATGGGTTATAGAGGAATTTCATGAAGGAGTCTGTGGAGGACACCATGCGTGGAGAGCCACAGCCTACAAGATCTTGAGGGCCGGATACTATTGGCCGAAACTATTTTCAGACGTCAATGCCAAAGTGCGTGCATGCAACCCGTGTCAAATATTCGCTGGTAAATAGAAACTCCCTGCACTGCCACTCGTTCCAGTCAAAGATAAAGCTCCATTTCAACAATGGGGTCTAGAATTCATAGGGGAAATTAATCCTCATTCCAGTGCTCAGCATAAGTGGATCTTGACAGCTATGGATTATTTTACTAAGTGGGTGGAAGCCATTCCAACCAAAAGGGCAACAAACTCGGTGGTGATCGATTTCTTGGAAAATAATATCTTGTCAAGATTCAGATGTCCCCGAAAGATAGTTACCGATAATGCCTAGGCCTTCAAATCTATGGCTATGATCAGCTTCTGTCAGAAGTATAATATCATTCTCAGCCATTCTACTGCATATTACTCCCAGGGAAACGGATTGGCCGAATCATCTAACAAAACCTGGTGAACATAATCAAGAAAGTACTGGACGAAAATAAAAGGTCTTGGCATGTGCACTTGAAATACGCATTATGGGAAAACCGCATTAGCACTAAAAGGTCTATCGGCATTTCATCGTTTCAAATGGTCTATGGGACAGAGGCGGTACTACCTATAAAACTGGCGCTGCCAATGATGAAGCTATGGCAGGATCAAAACGAAGAACCCAATCATGTAACCAGGAGAATTAACCAGCTGATCGAGGTTCAACAACACAGAGTTGAAGTCAACGAAAGAATGCAGAAGTACCAGGATGAGATGAAAGAATTGTTAGATCTCAAGGCAAAAGACAGGGAATTCCTTCCAGGTGACTTAGTACTAAGATGGGACTTAGTACTAAGATGGGATGCAAGAAAGGAGGAAGCCGCGAAGCATGGTAAATTTGACCACCTCTGGTATGGACCATTCAGGGTCTCGGCTCCAGAAGGAAAAAATTCCTTTCTACTGGAAAACATCGACGGCGAAGTCCTCAACGCCCCTGTCAACGGGCGATATATGAAACATTACATGACATAACAGTTGCCATTATAAAAGAAAAAAAATAAAAAACAAAAAATAAAAAATAAATATATATATATATATATATATATATATATATATATATACAATAAAATAAAATAAAATAAAATTTGTGTACATACATGCATTTTTATTACCCTTTGGACTTTCTGTTTTCTTCTGTTCATAATTTTTAGACATATTTCGAATAAAGTTCATGTTTGCTTTTTACAGGATTCAGCTGCTTGCAAAGCTAGTAGGAAGACTAATTCGCAAGGTAGTGTCAGGAATAAATCGGCGTGAAATAGGTGATATCTAAAAGTAGCTTCATAATGCACAAAGAAAGTGAAGTTAAACGGTAAAGGTGAGCTTTCTCAATACACATGTTATGAAAGACTGTTAAAGAAAACCAAGGTAACATCATTCAAAATACAATATCGGCTAAAGTGTCAGATAACAGGATTATTGCTTGGTTTGGTAACCTTTGATTTAATTTGGTTTGAATGATACACTAAAACTAAGAAAATCCAGACAAAAGTAACCGTCCCCAAAAACATCTACAAGAGCCAGTCTCGAACTGTTTGACCTTCTGTATTTTCGAACAATAAATCGCTACCCTGTATCCTTCCTGTTTTCAGGTCTAACTCTTGATAAGCTGCCATCTTTTCATTTCATTACGAAGGAATAAAAGTTTTCGTTTTAGCCTCCTGAGTCTCAAAACAGATTTTGAAAAGAAAGTGGGTCTCCACAACTACTTGATCCCCTGCTAAGCGAAGGAACATTTAAAGAGATCCTGACTTTCCTAGGTTTTTCAACAGCATCGGAAGAATCAAAGCTTGCTCAAACAGGATTCCCCTTAAAAATTTATTTTCCTTTTCTCCCCAAGGACAAAGGTGTTGTGAGGGTCAAGGGAAGCTTGGTACCGAGTAATCAAAGTAAGTTGATAGACCTCTGATGCAAAATATTACACAGATGTCAGCCCTGATACAAACTAATTGCCCCCATCTTTGTGCTAAAAATAAAATAAAAAATTATAAGACAGGTGGTGAAAAGAAATTCAAAAATGATTGCCCCCACCTAGTCCAGGAAGACGATGAAAGGAAATTCAGAAATGATTGCCCTCATCTTAGCATTTAAATGCATAAATATTTTCCGAAGTGGTGAAAAGAAATTCAGTAAAAGGGGCCAGATAACTTCACCGAGGTACTGAACAGGCTCGTTGGTAGTGAAGCAATGTCTGAGATATATGTAAGGATGTTATACATGAATATCATTCTACTCTGGTGACAAATGCTTTCTGAAAACCTGATCCACATCCCAAATTCAGACAGGACTCCCCGATTAAAAATATATAATCTCATTCTTTTGATGCAAGCCGAGGGCCACAAGATCTGTTGAGTCTCCTAGGGTCGTTTCGACTGTCTCAAAACATACCCAAAGTTAGTAGTGGGAAAGGGAAAATTGTGAAAGGGACTACAACTGTGTTGGGAAGGATATCTGATTTTGAAAAACTTCTCGAGGTAAAAAACAAAGTTTTTCCCCCTTTCGATCCTTTTTTCTTGGAAATTTTCCGCCTGGTTGGGCTTTGACTCCATTTACTCAATATTGGCACGTGGTCTACTATTCTTCCTGCCTCATAGGAAGGAAGGATCCCTAGTTGGAGCCTATGTTGGAGCCGCCTTTGTTTTTGGGCCTGTCACAATTTTCATTTTTGATACGTGAAATTTGAAGTTCATTTTCTTTTCCTGCCGAGATGATGAGACCTCTGAAACCTCGTCACCTAGGCAGCGATACTTTTCTACTCTCTAAACAAGTCCACTTTCGTAAGAATGTTTTCTCCTTTTTTTTTTAATTCGGGATCTTGCAAGTCGGATATTATAATCCATGAGTTCACACGTCCCGAGTCGCGAAAGGGAAAAGTTGTTTTAAACTTTCACTCAAGTTAGTAACTGGGGTTAAATCCTTTGACTCATGATTAGGCGTCGTCATGGTTTCGCGCCTCGGCGTTCACCAAACCCAATTTTTTATTTTTACAGCCCCAAGAGCCGAGAACACGAGGCCCTTTCGGGTTAACCCTGGTCAAGGATTAAAAGGTTAACCATGGTTAAAATCTGTTCTCGGCGTATCGCCACTCGGCACTATCTTTTCGAAAGTTACAGCGTCTAAAACCCCGACTCACGAAGTCACGATATGATTATAACCTGATTAATTAATCGCCTAATCCAAGTTTTTCTTCCCCTTAATTGAGTCTTAAGTATCACCATCTCGCGGTTTCGCGACTCGGCATACTATTTTCCCAGAAACTTGTCTTCGAGGTTCTGAGTTACGATATGGCGAATAAAATGATTATAAAATTAATTATGCCCCAAATCATGATTACTGTTAATTAATTCGAAGTCGGTCATCACGATCTCGCGAGTCGGAGACTCAAAATGTTAAAAGAAAATCCACGATGTAGCGAACAGCGAGAAATTGATTAGCGTTGGTAAGGTTTGATAATTTGAGATAAAGTAAGATATATCCCATGCCTCGAGGCTTGCACGTTTCTCGAGGTAGCCATTTTCTCTCCATACTTCGACTGACTGTCAAACTGCCAGAAATTGATGACATTTATGGAGAAGTAGGGTAAATCCACCCATATAAGATCGGATTTTACGCAATAAATTTGTTTCTAATTACGATTTGACAGGCTTATTTCGAAAAGTACCGAATTTTCAAATATATATAAGAGTTTCATTTTATTATAACGAATGCATTTTCATAAGCACACAGAGCTCGTCATTTCCAAGTGAACTAATTTTTGCATGTATACGCAGTTCTATCGCAGAAGGGCGAAAACGCAAGCTTCAACTATGGCTCCATAGAAAGGAGTGTTATCACTGAAATTTCGTCCGCACAGGGCGACAAGAACTCAACATTATCAACACAGAAAAACAATCATCCATGGCACAAGGATTAACTCCACAGCACATCAAAAGGGCCAAAACTATACAAAGTTGGCTAAAAAGATTAAAAAGCGCACCGCGCCCATGGTAAACTAGCGCATGCGCGCATTATATTC
>ML799177.1:535490-583974 GCA_009831015.1 Picea engelmannii
AAATAGCCTTTGGATTTGATGGAATAATCCACCACCTGTCTAATCCAAAAGGTTTCATTTACTTTTGATTCGAAAATTTCGGATCTGGGCGAAAATCGTAATATTCTGGCCGTTACAGGCTTTCCACAGCGCATAGCCTGTGAGAAAACGCTCCTTAGCTGCGGAAAGCGCCACTTTCAACAGCTAACGGGTAAAAAATTCTGCCTTCTGCGCTGTTGAAAGCGGACAGATTTTCAAAATTGAATTTCTCGGTCATAAAAAATCCATTTTTTACATATGAATAGTCGATCGACATCTAGAGAATCTCAGCTTTCCAATGGTGTTGTCAAATCTTAACTTGGAGCTCAGGAAGGCCTTGAAAAGTTCCCTGCAAGTTTAAGTATCATTTTTCCATTTTCAATTCAAAAACCCTAAACGAACCTTTGTAAACAATGTCTGATATGGAAACAAAGATTTGATTTGATGTTGCCAACCCGGGAGTACAACCTCTGTTAGCTGTTGATAATCTTGACTTTCCTCAGCGTGCCTCTCTGTAAGCCCCTGTTAGCTGCGGAAAGTATGCATTTTCCACAGCGCGCCACTTTGTAGAAGACCCTCCTTAGCTGTTGAAAGTGGGCACTTTCCACAGCGCACAATAAACCTTTGAAAACAAGTTAGCGTAAAACCTAACCCAAAATGACGGTGCTATTTTGGGAGTTAACACATCTCAGCAATGGTGAGTTGTGCTTGCTTCAGTTGTTGCGACGATTCACGAATATCCATTCCTTCAGTTTCTGACCTCCTTCATTGACTGCATGTTTCTCGATTTGGACCTTTAATAGGTTCCAGCCGAATGGCATGCACGATTAACTCTTCGATGGTTGAATTTTCATGCAAGTCACTCGGGACTTGGGCCTCCCCGATCTCTTTGTTATTCCTTGGCCTGCCCCTTTTTCGGGGTATGAAATATTGGGGGGATGGGGATTCCAATGTCTTCCTTTCTTTTGTCTCCATGCGGTGAGATATTACCTTCCCTGTGGTTAGAGGGGAAACTCCCTTGGGATCCCTGGGGATGCCGGCTATGAGTAGAAACGAATCCTAGATTTTTTCTAATCATCGCAACTCCTCAACTATCAATAATTTTATTAATGAGAAGTGAGATAATTTCTTCTTCGGCTAGTTCCCTTCAACCCAGACATTATCTGCCATTTCTCGGAGACTTTGGTGTAAGAAGAAAGGCATATTTAATGGTCTCCTTCCTGTGAAATGCATCAACAATATGATGTGATGTGGGTGAATTTTGTCAAACCTTCCTTCACAAGTGAAATATTTCTTAATCACTCTCAGAAGCTTCTAAAAAGGTTCCTGCAAATATCTACTTGGAACACCCGCTTCAACTATCCCATTTAAACAGCCTGGTTTGATGAACTCCTCGTAGCATAGCAAGTCCAAAGGAATTCCTTTAGACCACCTTTCACCACACTGAGGGATCTTTGTGGTGGCTGAGAGAGTTTCCTCTATTACCTGGAAAGTGACTCCTGCAATTACTGCGCGGAACCCATTGAAACTGAGTGAAAAATGCTCTGCTAATTTCACATTAAATCCTAGGATTTTCCTACAAAATTCCATGCATTTGACTTGTTCAAAATATGCTCTGACATCCAGATCTTCATTTACCAATGTCAAGCCTTGAGGTTCAGGCCCCACATTTCTACTACTTTGTGTGCCTTTCATTATGTTCTGAGAGGTTTTCATGGTGCAACACATATCAGACCCGCACACTGAGGATTCAACATGGGCCCAAAGCAGTGATCTTACTTGATATGAGTTTGTGGCACAGTCTGAGGCAATCAACTTTCCATCCACCACAAACTCGAGACTTGTGGGAAGAATTGCAGACAAAGCATAAATTTGGTTGGTGAACAAAATACATGCAGAGCGACCATAATTTATAACCAGACAGACGAGGGATGGAATCATGACATGGGACACTGAATCCATGGTGATTAGAGGTTTCAAAGCAGGTCGAATATTTGCGCAGCACATCCCTGTGATGAGTATACTACGAAATGTGTGAAGTACAATTGATAAGAGCTCCAAAGTATACGTGAAATGGGCGTCGTGATTTCTCAGCCTTTCTAACTTCATAATGAGATGATGATGGCCATTACACATGTCGACGTGAATTCTATTTAACAACTTGCCTCAACTTTTGGCATGTAAAACCTTCTCTTCTGATAGGACTTGAATTTTTGGGAAAAGACCTTTACCACTTACACATGTTTTGGTTTTGACATCCCTTCCTGACTCCAAGGGCCAATCAGCCACTTGCCGACTTCAATCCATTCGTTGTTTGGTACTTGACATCACACACTTTGATACACGGACCATGACTCAAATAAGACTGACTCTAACTGATAAATGATGATGCTAATAGATGGATCCAATAGGGATTCTATCCTCCCAGTGAGGTGGAAAAGAACAGGAGACCAAGTGCCTGACCATTGGGCCATTATTTGACTTCCAGAATTTGAAACAACGAGAAAAAGGAAAACACCACCTAGACCTTCTTGACATAGTTTCAACCAGACTCAGCATAAACTTAGGGCCTTCACTCCAAGATTCAATTTTCTGCTGACATACTGACTTGAAATGCCTTATTTGAAAACAAAAAATGAAACGACTATTTACAATGACACAATAAAAAAATGAAACACACCTTAATGGACTAGATAGTGTTTGAGGAACCTGCCATTCACAGGCTCTCCACTAGTAAATTATCCATTAAGATCTTCTAATAGGTATGCGTTGTTCCCATGGTATGCACCGATTCTAAATGGCCATGTCCAAAGATGATCGAACTTTCCATGCTTTCCCTTGTCTTCATTCTTCGCATCCCACCTTAGCACCAGATCACCCACTTGGAATTCTTCTTGTTTAGCGTGCTTGTCGAAAGTTTTCTTCATCCTTTCTTGATGCAATTTTGATCGGTTTTAAATCTACTCCCTCATATGTTGTGCATGAATCAACTAATTTATTCTTCTCTGGGTGTCATCTGGCTTGGCCTCTTGTTCTTGTAGTAACTTCTTGACGGGAAACCCCAGTGAGGTGGGGAAAACTGCATCTGTGCCATATACGATTTGGAATGGCAACATCGAGATGGACTTTTTGGTAGTGAATATGTCCTCCCATAGTGCGTAGATGATTTTCTTATTCCATGCCTTCTTGTTTTCCTGCATGAGTCTTTTGATGATCCTGATTAAGCTTTTATTTGTCGATTCTGCTAACCCGTTACCCTGTGGGTAATACGTTGTGGAATGTCCCAGGGTTATATTGTAATCCTTGAAAACCTTCTCCATTTTCTTAGACTTAAATGCGACCGTGTTATCTGTAATGATATTAATAAGGTATCTTAATATAGACATGGTATTGGTCTCCAGAAATTGAATGATGATCGTGTCAGTATCCTTCTTCATTGGAACTGCTTCGATCCACTTTGTGTAGTAATATATAGCCGTAAGTATCCATCTATGTTGTGGTGAGGATGTTGGGTAGATCTCTCCTACAAAGTCCAGGCCCATTTTCATGAACGATGCTTCGACCAAGACCGATTTCAGTGGTAGGGGTTGCATCTTTCGCCTTCCATAGAAAATATGACACTCGTGGCAACTAGAATCTTCTCTGCACACATCTACAAAGATGTTGGGGAAATAGTAACCTACCCTTAAAATTTTATGCACGGTGGTTTTCCAGTAGTGATGTCCTCCACAATCACCTTTGTGGAATTCTTTGATATCTCGTTCCACATCATCTTCTAGTAAAAACTAAGCAATGTCCCTCCCAGATCTTTACAATATAGAGAGTTATCTAAGATACAAAATTTAGTGGCCTTTAGCTTCAAAAATCTAGTCTTGGTCTTACTTAATCCTGGGGGATCTTGCAGATTCTTCAGCACATAAATGATGTTCGCATACCAAGGTGAATCGATGAATTTCTGAGACACATGCGCTATTGTTTCTTCCTGAGGACTCTTCGTCATATTGGCAATGAATTTTATTCCAAGAACGTCGAAGTTCGACTGCGTCATTGGCTTTGCAAGGCCTTGACCCTTAATTAGATTTGTGGGCTTGATTTCGAGGTTGTACTCCTACATGACTGCGATCCACTTCCCTTTTCTTCCCTCAGGGCCGAGATGAGTTAGGATGTCTTTGACTGAGTTTTTGGGTACGTAAGTGACAAAGTGGGAATGTAGTATGTAAGTCCTGAACTCTTTGAGAGATTTCACTAAGGCGTATTCTTGTTTCTCCATAATATCATACCTCAGCGGGGAATCTCTTAGTGTCCTTCTGAAGTAGGATATAGGCTTTTCAAAATTTTGATCATCCTTCTGTAACAGTACACCAACGATGGTATGCTCCGCGGCGAATGAGAACAAAATGAAATCCTTCATGAAATTTGGGCTGGCCAATACGGGAGATTTGGTCAGCGCTACCTTGATCTCTTCAAATGATTTCCTAGCTTTGAGGTTCCATTTGATCTCGTTTCCCTTTCTGAGCATGCAGGTGATATGCTTTATAATTTCCACTAGATTTGGGATGAATCTTCTCAAGACATTCACCTTTCCCAGGAAGGATTGCACCTCCTTCTTGCTGCGAGGAGTGCTGATTTTGAGGATTCCTTCTACCCTGATGGGGTATATCTTTATACCCTCCTTTGAGATGATGTGCCACAACAGTTTTCCTTCTTCCATTTCGAAATGTGATTTCTTTGGATTCAATGATATGTCGAATCACCTACATTTTTGGAAGACCTTCTTTAGGTGCTCAAGGTGTTGTCATTGTCGTTGGAATGAATTGTGATGTCATCCAGATAGATCACAATAAATTTGTCCTTTTCCACATAAACACTATATCCATCGCCCTCTGGAAGGTAGCTCCAATTTTCATAAGGTTGAAGGGAATCTTATCATACATAAACGTACCCCATGGTGTCGTGAAAGTTGTCTTTTCCTGGTCCTCTAAGTGCACCATGATTTGATTATAACTTGAAAAGACATCGATCATAGACATCTTCTGGGATCCAATTTCCTTCTGCAGAATATAGTCCATCTTAGGGAGAAGGTAGTTGTCCTTGAGGGATACTTTGTTCAAGTTTTGAAAATCCACCCACAACCTTATTTCGCTGCTCTTTTTCCTTACATGCACCAGGTTGGCGACCCATTTCGAAAATCTTAAAGAAACAATAATTTTGGCTTTGAATAGTTTCTTTACCTCTTTCTTGATCAACGACAACAACAGGGGATTGACCTGTCTTAGCTTTTTCTTGAATGGTTTTTGGTATTCTTTGAGAGGGATGACATGGTGAATCACTTTAGTGTCAAAGAATTTCAAGTCATCATAAATCCAGGTGAAAACGTTGGGAAAATCCTTCACGAGATTGATGTAGTCTTGTTTGACCTCCGAACTAAGCATTTTTTATAATTTGATTATCCTTGGATTCTCCTAGGTCCCAATGTTGCAATCTTCGACATCCTCATCGTTCACAGTGATATTGAGGATTCTAGAAAAATTGTTTTCATCAAACAACTTTTCCAACGTAACCAATCCTTTGGGGATGATATTATTCTTTAGTTTCTCTATGTCCCTCCCAACTATTTGGTTCTAAAAGGGGTTGTCGTTACTATGCGTAGATACGTTTTCATCTTCTTTTCAACAACACTCATCATCGATGTTCACGTTGGTGAACTCGTCGCTCATCTACAGAAATCTCTCCACCTATTTGTCATCCTCAAACACCTGCCAATACTTGATATTATCAGGTATCATTGGCCTGTGTTTGACCTCGATATCATAATTTTTGTTTGGGAAAATGGGAATCTTAAAAAATGAATTCGAGCTGGCCAAGGCGTCTGTGATTTGATTCTGCCCCCTCGGGATCACTGACAAATTATACTCCGGTAATTCTTCAATTAGTTCCAACACTAGGTTCCTGTATGCCCTAATTCTGGGGTGCTTGGTATGGTATACACCTTTCAATAGGTTTATGATGAGATCAGAGTCTCCATGCACTGTTATCCTCTATGTGTCCAATTCTTTCAAAACTCTTATATCCAAAATCAATGCTTCATACTCCGCCATGTTATTTGTACAATGAAATGTGAGTTTGTACAAGAAAATTTTTATCCTCCGGTGTGCGGGTTATCTTTCTTCGGTCAACTCATGGAAGGGGTGTCCACCTAGGGTTCCCTTATGGTATGCATCTGCTGAGGATCTTCAAACATCTTTATGTTCCTAAGGTTGTATTTCTTTTGGAACTGCATGATGGAATTATGATACCCCTTTCTGAATTCCTCTGTTTTCGAAGACAACGCGTCATCATCTTCCATCGTAATACCGTTATATGTTTCCATGAATTGATCATTCTCCCTCTTCGTCAAGAACACGCAAGTGTCTATGTCGTCACAACAATGCATTTGATCTTGGACCATCTGATCAAACTCTTCGTCCGATTAATTATTTTGGAATGGGGGCCTTATTTGTTGGTCTCCCTGGTCTCTCTGTTCCCTTTCCCTGATCTATGGGACCAAACCTCTTTTAAGGTTATGAATTCGGGGTTGGAGGTCATGTTGTTCTCAGGTGGCAGGCTTGTTTCCCATGAACATTCTTTCCATCAGATTATCCATCATCTTCATCATCAAATTTAACTTGTCATCCGAGCATCGAGAAGTTGATGGTTGCGCATATCCTTGAGGTTTCCTCCTGCCTCTGTCAAAGCTCTGTTTGAGTTTTCCCAACGCCATCAGGTTTACTTCAAATTTGATGGCGTCATTCATCATGGTGTCTAAATTAGCATATTTTCTCTCCCTTAGTATCAAGGCGAAATCGCTGTCAAAAGAATCTGCGTATCTAAGCCGCGCAACTCTGGGAGGTGGCTGGACTTCTGTGGGGATTAAGTTGTATAAAATCATGAAACAAGATGAGAACTCTTTCACCGTCTCCTTTGGTGCTCTCTTCAAGTTTTTGTACTACATCAATAATTGCAACGGGTTCTTCTTTTATTTCCATTTAGAAATGAATGATGTTTCGAATGTGGCAAAGTTGGGGATGCTTTCTACCTGAAGGGACTTAAACCACTTCCCAACCTCCCCCGAAAGAATCTTCGCAAACAACCTCATCTTCGTGTCTTCATGATCCACCTCTTCCAGGTCTACGAAATCATTGAACCAATCTAGGTGATTTTGGGCCGAGGTGTTTCCCTTGACATCATGTAGCTTAATCCTCTAGTTGTAGTTCTGGGGAAAATCATGCAAATGGGCTGGTAGGGAAAGAGGGGAGAATATGGAGACCATCGCTCGAGGGGGTTTTGGGATTTGTAGGATGTTCTGAGCGTAAACTGTGGAAGCTTGCAGGATTTTGTTCGGTATCAGAGATAAAAATCTCTTTTCGTCGAAGACTATATCATCCAAGTTGGTTTCTGACTTAGACCTGAACAAGGTTTGTTTGAACAGGGTGTCAAATTTAAGGTCGTCAATGATTTTTGCCATGTCCTTTGGTAAGGACATATTTCTGTCTAGTTAATAGAACAAGTCTTGCACCTACTCCTTTACCCTATGCAGAAGTTGCTCGGGATCATACATGGGATCTACAGGGTTTAGGTCAGGGTTGGCTCTAGTATAAATGGTATTTGGAGCCAATATTTCTGAATGGATCTACTACGTTCTACTGGTCTCTTTTAGTGGAGTCACCAGGGTAAATGTTTCAGCCGATGTAGATGTTTGGCCCACTGTTACCCTCAGGGTTCAACACGATATATTTAGTTATTCTCCCAGGGAAAATTTATTCAATCTCGTCCCCAACAACAACATCAGAATGTTATCACTCTGTAAACTTCATTCGAATGAGAAAATGAATGACAGACGCAACCTACAAACCAACTTTGAGGACAAAAACTAGCCTTTCTGACCCAGAGAGGGATCTCTCTGGAGACTTTGTCTCTGTACAAGATATGGCTTTAAACGGTTGGCTAGATTCAACACTTTCATAAAATATTTCTGGTTCTATTGGTGAAAGAAATAAAAACCTTGGGATATGGAGTCAATTTAAGAAGACGATAGAAACAAATGACTTAGTGACTGAACTCGAGAGGATAAAGGCTAAATGAGAAAAAATATTTCAGTTAAAAATCGTTGAGTGGGGAGAGAGAAAAACACATGAAGAAACTCAGAGCATTGCTGAGGATGAATTCAGAGTTCAATTAGAAGAAACACAGTTGTTTAAATGACGATAATCTAGAGCATTGTGAAGTGAATTCTAGATTCGAAATCACGTTCCAATTTAGAAAAATACAGATATGAATGTTATAAAGAACATAGGAAATCACATGCACAAAGAGAGAGTACAGTACGCCAAACTGATATCGTTAGAATATTTTTGTCAAAGCTTCAGGACCTTTGCATTAAGTTTCACTCGAATTCAAAAGCTACATTCAATAGTCTTTGTCTCCACAGTTTTTCCAACCAACCTAGCTTACATTGAAAAGAAGAAATATATAGACCATGGTGTGTCGCTTGGGAAACTCTTCCCTCTAACTACTATCCCTAGAAATCGGGCTCTAACTATTCTCTACTAGATGACTCTTCACATCACACTTTGCTAAAAATAAAAACCAACTATACTCGATCGCACAATAATTGATGTCTTTGCCACGACATCTTAGTCATCAACAAGATTTCATCGTTAGAGAGTGATGTGTTGATGCTCTTCCTCTGAGAGGGTATTTGGACGATCAAGTGCTCTGCCAGAATCCATTAACCCATTGTAGTAGCCTTGATTTCCTTCGTGCGATCATTTGTTGGGGTGTGCATGTGGCGGGTAACCGCAGACTGTCATAGGTGTTTCCAAGATGACACCACTAGTTAGGAGACAATGCTTTTCTTCGAATTGTCATGCATCCAACATAAACCTATCCTTTGTAATATATGGGTCTCCAGTTTTCTATGTTGTATGATTTCCACACGGGTCTCTATCAGAGTCCTTAGTTCCTAGTGGAAAACATGACACAGGGGGAAAACAATCCGTGCCACATTGAGAAGACAAAAATGGGGTCAGTTGATCATGCTTTTTTCTTCGTGTGCAGTTTGGACATCTGAAGCATTCTCCTAAGAGACTAGTTGTGCATTTTCAGATTCATTACTTCCCTTTGTAGAACCTCATTCCCTTTTATCCTTTCTGCGTGCTATCCAGATCAGCATGGACGTTTTCCGGTGTCGGTCCATATTCCTTGAAGTGCTTTGCATTTCTTTCTTTTGACATCCTCTGTGCTTCACACAATTGGATGATTATATCTTGTTCTTCCCTGATCTGTCTCTTGATCCATGTCACGTTTCCCTCTCGGCCCTGTGGCCCTGATGCCTCGAGGGTCTTCGTTGCTAACGGTTGTCTCAGCTCTCTATTTTCTTGGTACAACTCAGCAATGGCAAGTTGTTCTTGCTTCAAATGTTGTGAAGATTCATGAATATGCATTCCTTCAATGTCTGACCTCCTTTGTCGACCACAGGTTTCTTGATTTGGACCTTTGACAGGTTCCATCCAAATGGTGCACACGATTAACTCTTCGACGATCAACTTTGCGCACGGATCGCTCGGGACTTGGGCCTCCCCGATGTCTTTTCTCTTCCTTGGCCTGCCTCTTTTTTGGGGTATTAGATGTTGGGGAGATGGGGTTCCAATGTCTTCCTCTCTTTTGTCTCCATGTGGTGAGATATTACCTTCCCTGTGGGTAGAGGGGAAAATCCCTTGAGATCCCTGGGGATGCCAGCTGTGAGTAGAAATGAATCCCATATTTTTCCTAAGAACGCAATGGTTGTTTGGAAATTTGTCACCATTTATGTCAGAGAACAACGAGATCTTCCCTGCACATTTCAATACAATTCAACCTTGAAGAGCAAACTTACTATGATAACATGGAAGAAGGCACAATTTGTCTCATGTTTGATAGTCCTCCAAGCATACAACACATGTCTCCGACATGTGTTGGTCATCAGTAGGTGAAGTGAATATGGGACTTGGTAATGCCTCGATCTCTTGATAAGTCATGTGTTGTCTTCGCTGAGATATTAGAAGATCGATTTGAAGAATAATAGGCATGATGATCTGGCCAATAAAATAGAGCAACGACCATAGCTAGTCCAATAATTTAATATACTGTATGGATGGGGTGATATGGATTTCAAGATTTTCATATTTATTATACTTCTGGAGAAATTCCCCTGTTTCCCTTGAAATAAACACTACGTGTGTTGTGACACCTTCAGAGTTCCTAGACACTTCATATATAAGAAATTACATGTGTCATAAAAGCATTTATTCCTTGAAAAAAAAAGCCATAGAATTATAGTGATGATGTGTAATGAATATTCCAGAAGATACTTTTAACTTAATTTTAAACAACCTGTTGTCATATTCATTATGGTAGATAATAGCAGTAGAGAAGCCAACAGCTTGTGCATTTCGAACTTTTGAGTCAAATGTACATGTTCCTTTCTTAATAAGTGAAAATGACAAGTTTTCACCTTGTCGTGACTTTGACTTTGCTTGATTCATAAGAGGTGAGCATGCATCTAAAGGCTTCGCCACCTGTAGAGTTCCATTAATCCCTGAAATTTCTGTAGCCGAAGCTGAAGAAAAACCAACAATGTTAACTTACATTCTAAGTTCCAACAAAACTATCTTTTCTAAAATGTGTTAAACCAAGAATAACAATCTAGAAAGAGGTATTTACTCACATAATATTTAATCCTTCCATATTGTATGCTCTTTTGTGGTGGAAATGAAGGATACATTAAACTCTGTTAATTTGATAAACTATCATATGAGGAAAATACACAGCAAAACATCATGGGGCATGGCTTCCCCGTCTCATTATTAAATAGATTTTTACAATAGAGATTTAACAATCCTAGAGGTTTGATAAGTTCAAAAACTAATAATTGGTTAACAAATTTCCATAAATAGAAAATGGTCGAACTAACAATTGGTTAACAACTGACTAAAAACTTACCATAAATAGGAAATGACCAAATCAATTAATTAGCTAACTAACTAATCTATGCATACTTGGTCAAAAGGAAAGATTATATGCTTTAACACTGCCCTTAATCTCAATTGTTACATTCTTTAGCACTAACAATGCCTAAGTGTTGCCTCTTAAACTTAAAAGCAATTATTCTCAATGGTTTGGTGAACATATCTACTAACTCATCTCTAGAACCACAAAACTAAAAAGAAATGTCACTATTGTTGACAAATTCGCAAATGAAGTCATAGAGAGTGTCAATGTGTTTTCTTTTTTGGTGAAACACATCGTTTTTCGGCAATGCAATTGTTGAACTATTGTCATAGAAAATAGGATTTGGCTCCTTCTCCACATGTGCAATATCTTTCAAGAGTCTTCTTAGCCATATTGCATGGCATGATGTTGTAGTATCCGCTACATATTATGCTTCTGCGGATGATATTGAGACAATGGGTTGCTTCTTAGAAGCCCATGAGATCAAATTTGTGCCTAAATGAAAAGCATATCCTAAAGTGTTTTTCCTATCATCAATGCTACTAGAAAAGTCACTATTTGTGTATACTATAAGTATGTTGTCTTCAGAGGTTGTGTATCGCAATCCATAATCAGTGGTACCTATAATATACCTTAAAATTATTTTTCCAACTTTTTAGTGAGAGTCCTTGGGAGATCCATAAATATGGAAATAAAACTAATTGCATACATAACATCAGGTCTAGTTGCAGTAAGATACATGAGACTTCCTACAAGCCTCTTATACAACGTTGAATCAAAAGTTGGTCTATTATCCTTCTTTCTCAATTTTGTTCTCGTTGCAATAGGTGTTTCTACTAGTTTGCATTTGTCCATCCTAAACCTCTTTAAGATATATGTAGCATACTTTTGTTGACATATGAAAATTCCTTGAGTGGATTGCTTAACTTCAATTCCCAGAAAGTACTTCATGAGACCAAGATTTTTCATCTCAAGCTCTCTTTTCATGGCATCTTTGAAATCATCTAACATCATATTACTAATATATATTATATCATCAACATAAAGACAAACTATAAGAATTTTACCTTGTTAATATAATTTGGTATAGAGAGTGGGCTCGTTACTACTTCTATTGAACCCATCGTTGAGAAAATAATAATCAATTCAACTGTACCGAGTTTTTGGAGTTTGCTTCAATCCATACAAGGATTTCTTCAACTTGTACACTTTGTACTCTTTGCCTTTTACTTCAAATCCTAGTGATTGATTTACATACACCTCATCTTCTAAATTTCCATTCAAAAGGGATGACTTCACATCCATTTGGTAAACTGGCCATTTGTTCTGGGCTACAATGGCTGTCACAACTCTAATAGTATCCAACCTTTCTACTAGAGAAAAGGTCTCACCATAGTCAATATCAGGTTGTTGAGCAAACCCTTTGGAAACTAGCAGTTCCTTATATTTCTCTACCTTGCCTTTCTCATTCAATTTTGTCTTGTAAACCCACTTAACACCAATGTTGGTTTTATTTATTGAGAGATAAACAAGATCTTTTAGCACAGGGGTAGACCCGGGGTTCAACTCTAACAACGCATCAACAAGCCCTAACTACTGGACCTTTCGGCAACACCTACGAAGCACATGCAGTCTCACCCGAAGTAGCGATAGGGAGGTTGCAGGACACAAGTGTCTACAACTAGAGGAAATGCAAAATGAATACAGAACAACAATGCAAGGTAACCTAGATATGCTTAACAGTCTTCCACTTACTTCACTAGGTTAGTTATATCTCTTATCTTTTATAGGAAACACAACAAGAATACAGTATAATAGATAGCAAATAACACCACAACAACCATAAAGAACAACAAGATTTACGTGTTTCACCCTCTCCCTAGGGATACACCCATAGAACTATGTTTCTTGATATATTAGATGAAAACAAACAGTTCTATTTGTTCACTTAGCTGCAGATCTCTCTCTCTCTCTCTCTATCACCCTTCCATGTGTACCCAGCTACAAGGTTGATCTTCGCACGCAGCTGAAGATCCTGAATAAAGAATTCTCTTACAGAAAAACACCTCTCTCTCATAACATCAACAAAAATAACCATAACCATTAACCAACCAATGATGAACCCCTCTCCACTCTTCTAGACCTCTATTTATACATTTCATGACTCTTATACAACCTTATACTGAAGCCTAGGTGTCAAAACCCTAGATCCAAAACCCTAGGTCCACTTGACCCGTGTTTTAAGGGCTTCGCCAATCTGTTCTTCCTTCTTTTCCACGAGGTCCTCCAATGCATCCCTTGTTGTATTCTTCTTCTTGCTAAATTATCCACGAGCTATCTTCTTTTTTGCTTTGTATTCCTTGATCTTCTCTTTCAATGGATTTATTTTCCCTTACTTAGTTCCTTCTTTTCTGCTTCTTTAACCACTTCGACCCTTCCTTGGTTTGTGTGTCTTCCACGCACTTTGTATTTCATCTTTCTTCTTCCTTAATCTTCACTTTCTTCCTTAATACATAACCTAGGGCCAACAAGCCCCCAACACTCACCTGTGACTCATTCCAAGTTACTGCAAGATTGAGCCTTCCATAATACTTCAACTACAGACTATGTGAAGCAGCTTGTGCTTTCTGCTCTGTCCCTCCCTATCATGTGTAGATTGTATTTTATGTTTCTGGTACCCAATTTCAACTGCACCTAGTACCTAGACCCTTCTTCCTTTTCTTTTACTGAGAGCTCTGAGGCAGCTGGTTGTCACAATACAACTTCAATCGGCTCCCATTCACTAGACCACCCTTCCATTCTCCATTAAGCATCCTCAACTATGCGACTCCTCCTTCTGTAACATGGGTGACCTCAAATGGCCCAAGTCAATGTGTTTTGAACTTCCCTAGATGCTTCATGAACTTTCTATCATATAACAATACCAAATTTGCTTGCTTAAATGCTTTCTTCTTGATATGTCTGTCATGGTAAGACTTTTCTCATTCCTCTTGTATCTGCTGATGAAATAATGCAATGAACATGTCTTCCTCTAGTTCCATCAACTACGTGAGCCTGTCTTGAACAACGTCGGTGTCATCCATACCTGTAAATGTTGCAATTATTAAGATAGGAACCAAATATTCCATAGGCACTATTGCTTCCATTCCATAAACTAACTTGAAAGGGTTCTGTGTTGTTAAATTTTTACAAGTAGTTCTATAAGCCCATAATACTGTTGGAATTCTTATATCCCAATCATCTCTATTAATAATGCAAATATTAGTCAGCTTTGTCTGCAAGATCTTATTGAAGGCTTCGAATGTACCATTCACCTATGGGTGGTATGGTGTTCTCTTTGGATGGTGAACTTATAATTCCTAAGTCAAGGATTTAATATTTTTGTTAATGAAGTGTGTACCTTGATTAGTCATAAGGATCTTAGGGCATACAAATCTGGTTATGATATCCTCAAAGATGAACTGTGCAGCTATAGCTGCACTACAGTCCTTAACTGCTCTTGCTTCTGCCCATATCGTCAAATATTATGTAGCAGTGATGTATCGAGCTCCTATTCACTTTCCTAGTGGGTTAATAGTTCCCACAAAGTCAATAGCCCATTTCCCAAATGCTTGTAATGTTAACTGTGGTGCTAAAGGTATCTCATCCCTTCTAGAATGCTTCCCTATCCTTTGACATACATCACAGGCTATGTAGTATTCCTTAGCATCCTTATGTAAAGTAGGCCACTAGAGGCCAGCTCTGAGAACCTTTTTCATTCTCTCTTTCCCTGCATAATGTCCTCATGTGATTCCTTCATGTTCTTCTACCAGAATCAATGGTCTTTCTGCCTCCATAACGCATCTCCTCAAGATCTCATTTGGTCCCATCTTATATAATTGTCCAACTATAAGTTGAAAATATGCAGCTCAGACTACCAATTGTTTCTTCTGAATAATTGTGTACTCGCGAGGTGCCCTTCCTGTGGATAGGAACTGGATTATCTCGATGAAGTGATCATTGAATTTCCTGATGGCCAAAAACTGTGCATCTGGTAGTATCATCCAAAATAGTAGGTTCCTTGCCATGTTCTAACCTTGATAAGTGATCAGGTCCTTTATTCATTCTTCCTCGATTGACCACAATATCAAAGTCATATTCCTGGAACAATAGTAACCATATGCATATTCTTCTCCCCAACACTGGCTTGTTGACTAAGTACTTCAATGCAGAATGATCAATAAACATCTAAAAATGTTCTCCCAACAAGTAGTGTCTAAACTTCTGCAGCACATATACCATAGCTAAGCCTTCTCTTTCAGTGGTAGTATAATTCCTTTCAGCTGTAGAAAGATTCCTAATGGAAAAGGCTATAGGGTGGTCAATGTCTCCTGCTCCTGGATGTGCCAAGACTGCTCCTAATGCAATGTATCAAGCATCAATGTGAACATTGAACTCCTTACTCCAATCTGGAAAAACCAAGATAGGCATAGTGACCATTTTTTGTTTTAGTGTTTCGAAGATCTGTTAGCATTCTTTTGTCCATTGAAACTTACTATCCTTGTTTAATAGATTCTCAATGGGTGTTTTTATCTATGCATAAACCTTAATAAACTTCCTATAGTATCTAATGTGTCCCAATGTAGTGTGCAACTGTCTAACCAAAGTGGGAGGAGGTAGATCAACAATGATAGCTATCTTGGAAGGATCTACCAACAACCCCTGCTTACACACAATGTGCCCTTGCAACACTCCAAAGGGTGAAAATAAAATACACTTTTTCAAATTCATGGAAATATGAAATTGCTTGCACTTATCTAACATGAATCTCAAACATTTAATGTGATCTTTTAGTAGACTAAAAATGGTCCAGTCACCAAAATATGCCTCCAAGGACTTATGTAAAAGGTCCTTGAATGCTTTGACCAACACCCTAGAAAAGATGGCTGGTGCATTCTTCAAGCCAAAAGGCATCATAGTGTACTGAAAAGAACCCCATTATGTTTCAAATGTAGTCTTATGTCTGTCCTCTTTAGCAATTCTGATCTAGTGATATCCTGAAAATCCATTGGTGAATGAGTAGACTTCTTGTCCTCCTACATTATCTAGAACTTCATCAGTAAAAGGTGTAGGAAATGGATCATGTAAACATGCATCATTCAACTTCCTTATATCTACACAAATTATGATTCTCCCGACTTTTTAACCTGGACCACCATAGGGATTATCCATTCAGATTCTTCAACTAGTTCTATGATTCCTTCTTCCAACATTCTATCCAATTCAATCTTAACTTTCTGCTTGTACTTGGGATTCAGTCTGTAAGGTCTCTGCTTGATACGTCTTGCATATGTTCTCAAAGGGATCTCCATCTCTCCCATGGGTCCTTTTATGCCCTTCATGTCAGTGAACATGGTTGGAAACAAGTCCTAATATTCATGCAATAGTTTTGTGATCTTGTTAATAGTAGCAACATCCCAATAGTCTCCAATGTTTTCCATCTTAGGTGCTTTCTCTGTTCCAATGTTAACTTTCTTAATTTTAATAGGTTGCCCCCAAAAAGGTAATTCAATCCCTGGCCCTTCTATGTCTCTTTGTCCTTCAGTTTTTGAGATGTTCACATTCCTAGGATCGTCATCTTCATCATCATTAACGTTATAACAACCCTGTAACTGTTAAAGAGGCACAGTCCATTCATATTCTTTTTGTTCAAGAGGGAGATTAGATACTTCCCCAAATACCTTCTGTCTTATAATTTGTAAATCCCGATCTACTGTGGGGTACTGACTTTCAAGTAGGAAGATAGCTATAAAGTTTTGGGTCATACCATACCAATCTATAGTGACGAGGCACAGTTCTACTTGAAGGTACTAGTTGATATGTGTAGTATATAAGGTGCTAATGAACTTGTGTACCCACTGTTCTTTAGGAATTCCACTCCAGGCCTCCTCAAAAATTTGCATATGGTCCTTAGGACAACTCTGACCTGTGTACCAAGCTTCACATCCTTCAATTTGATCTGAAAAGAACACTATCAATAAGGTGCAACATTGTACCCACTCTACGATGTTGTTTTTGTGTGTTCCCCACCATCTAGTTGGTGTTGATTTTAAAGCTTCATCTAGTGCCAACAATCTCTGTTGTGCTGGTACAATTCTCTCAAATTCGACTATAAATGTCTCTAAATGATTAAAGCCATCATATGTGGGAAGATTACTTACTTCTTTGTCAATCCAACGAACTGTCCTGGTTAATCTAGCACACCTCAACGTAGAGAATTCATACATCTTGTTCTACTAATTATCCAATGCTTCTTCTGAATCTAATGAGCATGCACTTTCAATTTTATATCTTAGATTTCCATATGTTGTGGGATTAATGTAATCATGTTGTCCTTTTTTTAGTTTATAGATGTTCTCTAACTCGTAGGCACGATCTTCTTCTCTTATTGGTTCTATGTATCTCTGACCTTCATTAGGATCAAGAGGTGCAATGACCTTAAGGCCATTACCCTTGAATGCCATTATTCTCTTTTTGAGGTCAACAATAGTCGAATTGTTGAAATCCCAATCAATTCCCAACAACGCAGGATAAGGACATCTATCATCAACAATCTCAATATCTTCAAAGTCTGCAAATGTCCTTACCCCGTCGATGTTCACAGGGACATTCTATAATCTTCCAAAGGGGTTCACCACTTGTTGATTAGCCATCTTGAGCCTAATAGGGGAATAAATCAGTTTAGGTTTTCCCAAAAGTGCCCAAGTCTGCTTCGTCATAAAATTTACTTCTGATCCCAAGTTGAGGACCACATCATCCACATTGTAGTCTCCAATCTGAGCACTAAGGTGTAGTTCCTTGCTTATCCTTATTTTCCTATATACATGGTTCACAACTCTACTCAGCATATGATCTATTCTTCCAATTTCATACTGTCTTATCAGGTGTTGTAGATCCTGCACTTCTCTTTCATCTTTAATTAAATTGATACAAGTATACAAGAATTCCATGATATTTCTTACCTCTTTTCCTTGTCTCAGTAGGAAAAATTGATTGACTGATACAGGCATTTCACATTCCCTTACCTCTAGTTGTGTCCTAGATGAAGAAGCATGTTCTCCCACAAATTCTCTCCTTGCTTCTTCAAAAGTGTGTTTTTCTCTCCTTGGATCAAACAATTGTTCCTTCTCTGCAGCTCTTCTGATCCTTGATCCCTCTATAGTCTTTCCTATATTCACCCTATCTTCTCCTATAACAACACCTCCTCTAGTAATAACATCGACTCTGGGATCCTCACCGCGAGGTTCTGCTGATATTAGTTGGATTTGTTGGTTTCCTCCTTTTCTCTCCTGAAGTTTAGTTAACAACACTAGACACTCTTTGATAACATGATCAAACGAGTTACAGTAGTTGCAAGTATTACAAGGGTTCTGACGATCCCTTATCAAATGACCTAGTTGGGCACAGTCGTAGAAAATAATCTATCCTCGACCTCGACCCATGCCTCCTCCTCATCCTCTTCCTATGAATCCACCATGAGGGTTGAATTTTCCTCTTCTTGGGGACTTGAATTGCATAGTATTTCCTTCTGACTATGATTCTCCTTGGATTCTATATGTATCTCTTGATCTTTCATGCATGAGGTCAGAAGCCCTACAGTCCTTCTCATCATGCCCCATAGATTTACATAATGTGCAATAAATATTGGTAGGTGTCTGGACATATTTTTGCATATAATGACATTCACCAAGGCGATGTGTAGTTCTACATACCTCACACCAGAGTACAATAGACTACTTCAAAGGGTTATGAGCTCCAAAGGTCAAGTATTCATTAAATAAAGGACAATGTTCTTTGTCATGGCCCTCTGATTTACATATGATACACCAGATATATTCTCTTTTCTCCTTTCCTTTATCATTCTTCATGTCTTTGACCTGTAAAGATAAACTAGTTAATTGATTCAAAATCTGACTCATACCTGGACTGGTTTCTCCTACAGGGGTTGCTTCTAGTTTCATGGAAATATCCAATGCTTCATCCTACGATGAGACCTTTGGTTGCATAAGAGAGACTCTGATGTGTGGCAGGAGAGAAACGATGAACCATTCCTTATGTTGTTCGTCCAGAATCTAAAAACTTTAATGGCCTGTCAAGGTATTAAACCTATGATCAAATTCCCAAATAGGTTCAGTCACCGTCTGCTTGATTTCTTTAAACTTTGTAATGCACTATGACTCCGACTTAGGTTTCTTGAACTCCTTGCTCAACCCAGTATTGATGTCATTCAATGGCTTAGGTTGTACAGATCCTGAAACAAACTTCATGTACCAACTCAATGCGTGATCCCTCAAGGTAGTACTAAACTGAGCTCTCTTTACATCTTCATCGGTGACTTGCTTAATGCTCCATAAGAACCAATGTTGGTTAGGATCTTAAGATCCATATCCTCTAAAAATGGGTAACCTCATTTCATTTTCCATGGACCTTCCTTGGTTTCTTGACTGAGTATGTACTAAACTTCTTGTAACAGTACTCTGATTGCTCTAAATGCTCTAGTTACTTTGGTTACTCAATGCTATTAAAAAAATAGGGGGAGTAACAATAATTACTTCGACAATTGGTGCAATTCTTAAAGTTTCTGGTTCTTCTCGACAATGTTCCTCAATCTCCACTTCCTCTGTCCTTGCGGATTCTAAATACTCTTCGTCTGACCTCCCTTCTTCATATTCACTGTAGAAATCTTCATCTTGATTCAATGGCTCATAACTCTGCTTAAATAGGTCCACGAGAGGAACCTTTCTAAACGATATCCCACTGTGCATATGTACAACCTCTGCATCACTGTTGTTGTCTGAATTCTTGAACATTAGATTTAAAATCCAACTGATTACTGTATCTTCAGGATATTCTTCTCGTTCAATAACATCTTAATCTTTATCTTCAAAAAGTGTAGAAAATTCCCTCTAGGTCCCTTAAAGAAATACCTCTCTTCTTGACTATATTATTCTACTCTATCGATAGCAAACTTAGTAATGTACCCTCCAATAGTTATAGAGATATACTTATCTCAACACAACATTATCAACTCTCTTGACTTTCTTGATCAACGTCGCTATCCAAACCACAAGTAGTCTAGATATGATATCAAACTGGGTGTCTTTTAATATGGATAACCACTCATACAACTCCTTATGAACTCCTACAAACAAAATCTCATGCACATCAGTAAAGATGTACCTTCCCAACTAGTCTTTTGTACTAATGCTAGGGTTGTTGTTCTGAGCTTCAACGAAGTCCCTTTCTTGTTATTCTATCCACTTCTGAATCTCTATATTCGATGGAAACCACCTTGACATTCCCTCAATAAGATATTGGTCCCAAAAAAAGAACCATTTGTTTGCACAAGGGCAGACCCAATGTTCAACTCTAACAACATACTAACAAGCCCTAACTACTGGCCCTTTCGGCAACACCTACGAAGCAGATGCATTCTCACCTGAAGTAGCGATAGGGGGGTTTCAGGAAACAGGTGTCTACAACCAAAGGAAATGCACAAGTGAATCCAGAACAACAGCGCAAGGTAACCTAGATATGCTTAACAATCTTCCACTTACTTTGCGAGGTTAGTTATATCTCTTATCTTTTATAGGAAACAAAACAAGGAAATACATTATAACAGATAGAAAATAACACCACATCAACCATAAAGAACAACAAGATTTACATGGTTCACCCTCTCCCTAGGGCTACGTCCACAGAACTGTGTTTCTTGATATATTATATGAAAACATACAATTCTATTTGTGCACTTAGTTGCAGATATCTCTCTTTCTCTCTCTCTATCTCCCCTCCCTGTGCACCTAGCTACAGGGTTGATCTTCAAACCCAGCTAAAGATCCTGAATAGAGAATTATCTTATAGAAAAACACCTCTCTCTCTCATAACATCAACAACAATAATCTCAACCATTAACCAACCAATGAAAAACCCATATCCACTCTTCTAGACCTCTATTTATACATTTCACTGGTGCAGGCACAGGAGTACCTGTTGTAGTTCTTGATATCAATGTGGAGCCTTGATCTATAGTTCTTCATTGTGCGAGGTGAGCATCTTGCATTCTCTATGATAGAGGATGTGTATTTTTTGACTGGAATCCCTTTTCGGGGAACCCTGGTACTGGCTGAGCCCGTATTACCCAGGGATGGACAATTGGTTGTCCTAGCTTGAACCTATTGTTCGGGAGAGGACTTCATGTCCGGCTTTGTGGTGAGGATTTGGGAAATGGACACGCTTGTGCATCGTTGTATTGCGTCGATGATTGTGAGGGTTTATGTATCTCTCGCTACTCAGCGAATCAGTGGTGGTCAGCTGAGGATCATGCATAGGGCATTGAGTGGTGAGAACTTTGCATGGGGGTTGATGCTACATGAAAATACAGTGGGGTAGCTCAACAGGTGTCGAGCTGCAGACTTAGGGGAATTTGCCTTTGGGTTTGTCTTGGTGGCTTATTTTTTGGAGATGGTGCCTATATTGCACCCGAGAGTTTTGTTGGACGCACCGGGTGTGAGAGAGCCGCGACTGAGGTGGTGGGTGATGATTTTGGTTTGGCATGGGGGTGGGGAGGGTGGCCATTACTTTACGATTGAGGTTGCATGGGTGTGGCATCAGATTCCACATATCATAATCTGATACCCGTATAGTGTGGTGGACTTTCGG
The DNA here is from genome assembly GCA_009831015.1 of Picea engelmannii. NCBI lineage: Eukaryota > Viridiplantae > Streptophyta > Pinopsida > Pinales > Pinaceae > Picea > Picea engelmannii. The sequence continues at coordinate 557,238 of ML799177.1, forward strand.
GAGGACCCAGATATGGTACTACCCCCTAGAGAGGTGTTCGACCAGAGAGGTATGTTGATTTATTTGATGGTTTGATTTTGAGATAGTATAGCATATGTTTTACGTATGGATGGATGTTGATTCTATCATTTGTGTGTTGTGTGGGCATATGTGGGACCTCATGGGCAGGAGGTTGAGTTGGTCAGAGAGTTGGCTTGTCAGGGGCCCATCATACCACCACGGGGGGAGCCACGAGCAGGGGAGAGATGGCGGTGGATGAGGTTGGTGCAAGGTCAATTGATGATGAGAGAGTGGGCAGCAGACACTGTTACGATGACCCCGGTGAGGGGTCGTCACATGCTCCTCTAGTGGGGGCCGACGAAGAGTTTGAGGTGTTTCGCCACCGATTGTGAGCGATATTACAGGGAGTTACTGAGGGAATGTTGACTTATATCCAGGACGAGGGAGTCTTGGAGCAGTGTGTGGGCCTTTCGGTAGAATCACATACCTTGATCCACAAAGCAGCGGTAATGGGGGTGACGATGACTGGGCGGTTGCCTCTAGCTAGTGGGGCACCTCCTTCAGAGAGAGGACCAGATGGTGGAGCTCTAGAGGTGCCATGAGTGCCTTTGTACATGTATTTTTGTATTTATATAGGTTTGTGAGTCCATTTTGTATATGGTGTTGTGACACCGATTTTGTACTTATAGGGGTGAGGTGGTTCACCTGCCTATGGATGTTGGACATGTTGTACTATGTTTTGTAAACATTGATGGCATATTGACCGATATATATATATGGATATACATTTTGGATCTATATGATGTTCATATGTGATGATAATTTTTAATGCTTTTTATGATGTCTAATCTATATGCTGTGACAAAATTTTGATGGATTATGCATGGGTAATGGTATCTTGATGTGATAAATGCCAATCTAACACTAGGTTAGCCATATCATCTACTATTTGATTGAATTGTCTTGGAATATGTGTAAATTTGATTGAATCAAAATGTTGAGATAAAAGTCTAACGTACAGGTATTTGCAAAAGAGGCAAGGATCGCGGACACGGTACACATTGTTGAGGTGAAGGACAACGAGCTAGGAATATAGTAAGACACTAAGGTGATGGATATGGTCGTGAATACACTCGGTAAGGAGGCCAATGATGGCTATGTACTCTGCTTGGTTGTTGGTTTTTGAGCTCAAACATATGTCTTTGGAGTGGAGCAGTTCATGTGAGGGGGAATAGAGGGCCCAAGCAGCCGAAGCGAGATTCTGTGTCCATCGGCTAGATTCGTTGGCATAAATGATGTGGTGGGATGATGGAGGAGGGATATATCAAGAACATAAATGGTAGATTAGATGCAAGTCATGGAGGGAAAAAAGAAGATTAAAAACTCTACAAAATGTGTGCAAAAAGAAAAAGCCTAGTGTAGAATGGCTACGCTTAGGAGTAATTTTTTTTTAAGTACAACCCGTTGATGGGTTATTTGAGAGGGTGGCCTTCGGGGGAGGCTAGGATGTATGCACCTTTAGTGAGGAAATGTTGGATGATGTAGGGTCCATGCCATAATGAATCTAATTTTCCATGGTCAAGGGTATCGAGAGCGATATCGTAAGCAAGGACGAGGTTGCCTTCATTGAATGAGCGAAGGTTGACATGGCGATCAAAGGTGACCTTCGATCATTTTTTTGCTGCCTCATTGTTCTGTAATGAAGACTGACGATCTTCATCCAACGACTCTAAATTCAGCAAACACTGCTCCATTGGAGCAGTGTCGGGTAATAGCTCAATAACGGTGTGTAAAGTGGGATTTCGCACTCAATGGGGAGAGTGGACTCGACCTCATGGACAAGATGAAATGGGGTAAAACTAGTGGCAGTTTTAACTGCTGTGCGATAAGCCCATAGTGATGAAAATAACATATGATGCCAATTCTTCATATGTTTGTTGACCATGCGTTGCAAGATGGTTTTGAGGACCTTTTTGACCACCTCTACCTAGTCGTTGGACTGAGGGTAGTATGGGGAGGCAAATTCATGGGAGAATCCTAACCTGGAGGAGATTTCAACAAAAATCTCATTCTCAAAGTGTTTCCTGTGATCGAAGACTAACTGTAGTGGGAATCCAAAGCAAGAGATAACGTGGTTAAAGAAAAAAAGTGCTACAATGTCAACAATGTTGTTAAAGGTAGGCATGGATTCAGCCCACCTAGTGAAGTAATCGACTTCCATGATGATGTATTTGTGTCCATTGCTATATGGAGGGTTGCAAGTCATGAAGTCAATGCCCCATTTGCAAAAGGGGCCAACAATAATGACTGGGTGTAGAAGAGTGGGTGGTTCTCATTCTTTGTTGGCATATAGCTGACATTTGTCACATCGCTTCACAGTGTGGATGCTATCGTGAAACAATGTGGGCCAAAAGTAGCCTGCTCGAATGATTTTCTGGATGGTGGACTTCCCTGAGAGATGGCCACCGCAGGCACTGATGTGGAATTCATTCAAGACTCTATCATCTTCGTTGATGGTCAAACATCGACGAAGTATGGTGTCGACCCCACGTCGATATAAGATATCACTGATAAGGAGGTAGCGGGGCGCCTAGTGGCGAATACGTCAACAATCGTCCCGAGAGAGGTGGTTTCCAAACTTCTATGTTCGAAGGTAGACGAGGAGATCATTTTACCAAGGATAATCCGAGGGGATGTAAAAGAGATGTTCGCAAGGGAAGTTGGTATTGACGGGAGAACTGGTAGTATCGGAGGGAAATTTCGTAATGAGTTTGGCAAGGACAAGGGATTTCTTGCTCTTGGGTGTTGACAATTTGAGGTCGTACTCTTGAAGGATGACTATCCATCGAGAAAATTTTCCATTAATTTTCCAGCGACTAAGCAAGTATTGCATGGGGTTGGAATCTGCTACATATTTGGTAGTTCGAAGTAGAATGTAATGGCGCAGTTTCTGGACTCCGAGGACAACTGCGAGGGAAAGTTTCTCTCCGTGATTGTATTTCAAAGGTGGCCCTAAAATATTTTTTCTAATATAGTAAATTACATTCTCATGGTCATCATACCCTAATTGGATGAGAACTCCTACTACTGAGATGGTTGAGGCCGATAAGTAGAGGATATAGTCATGGTCATAGTCGAGTGGGCTAATCAACGGGGCATTGGAGAGTGTCGCTTTCAGATCATCAAAAGTTGTTTGGGCATGTTCATCCCATTGGAATGGGATATCCTGACATAAGAGGCAAAGGAAACTGTGTGCACAAGTGGCGTAATTGGGGACAAAGAGGCGTAAAAAGTTAGCTTTTCCTTGTAAGCTTTGCAACTGGCATAAATTTCGAGGGGGGGGGGGATTTATGTGACAGCTTGTACCTTGAGGGGGTCCACAGTGATGCCACATTTGGAAACAATGAACCCAAGGAGGCGTCCAGCGGTGACGCAGAATACACACTTGAGGGGGTTCAACTAGATATTGTACCGACGACACCTTTGGAATATGATCCCTAAATCATCGATATGTTGAGTGCATTTCTTGGATTGAATGGAGAGGTTGTCCAAGTATTTGAGGATGATATGATCCATATCATGAAAAATGTATGTCACGTCCCATTGAAAAGTGGCACCAGTGTTATTGAGGCCAAAAGGCATGACACGATATGCGAAAGTACCCCAGGGAGTAGTGAATGCAGTTTTGTATTGATCAGCTGTGGGTTTGTAGAATAACTTCTTCCTCGCTAGTGAGGAGGATAGTGTGATATATAGGAGTGCCCAAGTTTGGATATTGTCCCATTTTTGGTGGGGTAGGATGCATCTCCTATTGGGTGTTCATCACCCCTTGGTGTGGAATGGGGTTTTGCATTACGGCTGGGGGTGGTTACTGCACATATTGTTGTGGGGCCTATTGAAGGGCAGGCAGTGTTGTGGGACATGATCCATTTCTGAATTCTTTCATCCATTTAAAGTCAACAATTTGAGGGAAATGGTGAGTATAATGGCCATACTTACCACAAAGGTCACAAGGCAAGTTTGTCCGAAGATTATTGTTATTATTCCCTTGGCGTTTGTTATTATTTACCCCTTGGGGGTTCTGGTTCCCCTGATTATGGTTTCCCTTGGCATGTTGGTTCTATTGGGGGTGATGCCCTCCTGGTCCTAGATTATTATTGTTTCAGTTTTTTCCTTTCTTTTTGGCATCATTCGACTGATGGGTCATATTTTATGTATTCAGTTGTTCAAAATTTTGATATTGTGAATGGGAGAGGGCTGAACAAAATTATCCCCAACGTGTGGGTGTCCTTGTGGTGGCACCATGGGCTGTGGAGGCCCAGGAAATGGAAAGTACAGATTATTTTGTGGTGATGTTTTGTAGGGTACATAGGAAGACGCAGCACTTTCACTAGTGCTTAGGGTGTAAGCTGAGGTAGAGAGGGTACCAGAACTTGGTTGGATAGTTGGGCGTATTGTGGGTGATGACGGGGGTCCACTTATGGGTGAAGGAAGGGAAACATGGTATGGTTGTTGATAAGGGGGAGGAGGATAATAAGGGGTTCCTCCTTATACCAACCAATATTGCAGTGGTCCATACATAGGTGGTTGTTGGGGGTGTGGATTGTGGTGTGTTGTGGTACCAATCAATCCATTCGTTGAGTGAGACATCCCGGTTTTGTCCTGGCTGAATGGTATGGGTCTTGGGAGATCAGGTAGTACTGTGTATAAGTATCCTGACTATGAATAAATGAGGTCATATTGTTGAGCCTTGTTGATGGCTTCTTCTTCGGATTGGGGGAAGGTGGAAGCCACATCTTTTCCGAGGAGGGAGACAAGTGATCTGAGAAACCAATCAAGCCATTGTTGTTTGGTGGTTTCTTCTTTGCACAAACTACGTCATCGACACCATTCGTGAATTTGGTCAGCGATATGTGTGGCTGAGGTTTGTTTAAAATCAGAGAGTAGTTCAATACCATTGTCATGTCTGATTGGTAATTGAAAGAAGGTCAAAAATGCTTTGGCCAAAGATTCAAAAGTCTCATGGGACCCTAATTTTTCATCTACATACCACTTGGTTGATGGGCCAATGAGTGTATGCTAGAATAAACTTAATCAGATGGAGTCATCCATGTTGTTGTTTGAAGAGCACCATAAATGGAAGGTCATGACATGGTTGGCAGGGTCATCTCCTACCTTTCCTTCAAATTTGGGGATGTTTGAAGGTATTTTGGTGGGCATGGAAGGCCATGTGGGGTCATGCAATATAGGATCATTTGTGAGCTTTCTCAGATCCAGTATGTTGAGAGAAGCCAAGTATGGAATCTAGAGTGGTGGTGGAGGGTTAGATCTAGCCATTGTGTGAGTGGTGTGTGTACCTGACCCATGAAGGGGGTTAGGTGGGGTTGTACTTCCCCCTTGGGAAGAAGTTTTCCCCCCACTTTCATGTAAAGGAGAGTGAGTGGATGGTTGTCCTTGGGAAGTGGACCCAAGTAACGTGGAACCAAGAAAATACAATCCCAAGACAGTAGCACTCACAGGGGTGTGAGACGGTGGAGCCGATGAATTGGAAAGACCAGGAAGTCCCCCTAGAATAGGAGGGAGATTTAGTAAGCGTCTGGAATGATGGGGATTTTGTGGGTCCCCTATGATGTCCGACTAGAAAAGTGGATGTGTGCAAATGGTGATGAGAACAATAAATGAAAATGAGTCTTTGTTTATAATTTTTGGACCTTCACAATATATCTCATGATCATATGTAATCACAAGAGAATCATACATAAATCAAATGACAAAGAAACATACATGTGTGTTACACATGATTTTGGTCATCTTGGTGATGTATTAACAATGGTTTACTTAGGCTCCCAACAAGAACGTTTTTCCTAAGAAAAGTGGATCTTCTCTCCTTCCAAAAACATATTTTCAAAGTGAGTTCACAGGCTGCATATGGCCTAGCATGCGAGAATGACTCATTCTCACAGGCCACCTTCATCTAGGGTGAGAAATTCTCGCAGTTTGCTCCATACATAGGGTGTGAACCTATTTTCAAGCTTGGAAAAGAGAAGAAGTCTCAAGGGTTCTAGAAGGGAATCTTCTAGAGAATGAGTTGGCATTAATATGGTTGCCATTTTACTGGCTTCTCTAATTTGATGGGATCATTCTCATCCATGTAACCATCTCACCCTCTCCTATATATTGAAAGGATTCTCATGGAAAAGGTTAAGCAAGATTAATTGAAGAATTGATGAAGGAATTGCGTGAAGAACCCTGCTTGAATAGAAGCTTGGAGACTCTAGTTGGTCTATCAAGAGGAATTGGATCTTCTTCATGCAAGTACCGAGCAAGTGCGTGTGTTGGAACCAAGGGTCACTGAAAGGAATCTTGCGACATCAAGGTGATCAGGTTGTATCTTCTACTTTTAATTAATATGATACAGCGGCATGTCCTTTTCCCATAATGTTATTCTTAGTTTATTGTGTAATTCCTTGATCATATGCATAAGTTGACGATTGAATACATTTTGCTATCTTCACTTTGGTTGGTTTATGTTGTCTTGGTCTTGACCTCACGAGAGAATCGAAGTGAAGCGGGAGCAACAGAGACCTAAGGAAGCGATACAAAGGTATGCCATTTGTTCCTCCTTACTAGCTAATTCAATGATCGTAACTTAGGGAAAGAGTCATGTCCTGTCCTGTTTTGTTCTAGATCCAGGTGGATCTAGGGAGATCTATTAGTGTCCACACCTATCGATTAGTCCGATAACAAAATTGGCAACTCCACTAGGGATGCAACCCATTTTTTAGTGGTTTTTGGTGTTTTTCCTTGGTCATTTTCTCTTGCCTTACCTTTCTTCATTTCTATCAATCTTTGAGTCTTCAGGAGACCCTAACAGACTCTCTAGGTCTAGAAGTCCCTTCAATTTTTTTGTCTTTTTCCAAAATTTTGCCTAGTTTCAGGCCTTCTCGCACTGAACCCCTCTGTGGCCTACGATAACCCCTTGAATTTTCACTCTTCCTTTCAGTCCAGTGTGATATTCTCACACTCTGCTTATGGCCAGCTTGCGAGAATGCTCCATTCTTGCACTGTACATTACTGATAGCCTGCGAACCCATTTTTATTTTTTTTTGGAATTAAGGTTTTTGTATGCTCAGATGTCGATATCTATATGTGTGTCTGAAAATAACTTCTTGGGCCACTGGTTGATTGTTTCTTGACTTCGGATTATGTGAACGATCAATTTTCATAAATCAAAGACTCTTCTTGTCCATTTTTTCTCAACTCTCATCTCTTGACTTTTCTTAGCACGGATATAATCTCTGATCCTGGGATCTGAGTACTTGTTTGGTTAGGAGCCGATGATCAGTTTGAAAGTTTGGATTGTTTTTCTTTTTCATTTGCTCACTTAGAAAATCATTGTCCTCATGCATTTGAAAAGACCAGCATTGTCTGGTTGTCATTTTTGTCTTCATTGAAAGATTGGTTTGGGTTTTGTATGTTTCTTGTCATTAGTTATTGGTTTTCCTTAGTTCCACCACCATAGTGTGGTTCTCTTTGAAAAGTAAAAAATATTTTTTCTTTTTAAAAGCATTTTTATTTTGAAAATATTGGAAATCAATTGTTGAAATAGAACAAATAGAGAATTTCGATTGTTATGTGATTCGTTGATATTGCATGTTAAAGAAGATTGCATATCGTAGTTCAAGATTGTTCCAGAAAACTTCTCTTGCCCTCCTGTAAATAGGATTCATTGAACAAGAATTGATATCTTTTCATTCCTACCTATGCATTGTTGGGTCAGAGTCTCACACAACATCGGTTTCATCTCCGTTTCCTTTGAGTAACGAAAGCCTTTAATAATATTGCGCAAACTTTAAAATTTAACTAGTAACTCTCTTCTAGGACTCTATTACACCAACAATTAGCTAGGCTAGAGCTTTGGATTAGGCAGAGAGATACACTCTCGAAAGCACATAACACACAATAGCATCTTGTGTTAAGGAGTGTCAAATTCCTTTTGCAACATTTTGTTCTGGGAAGCCCTTCTCACACAAGGGTCAAACCCGAGGTCGCATTGATATTAACAGAGTTACTCACCCTGCTTTGTTGATATCGGTGTAGAGATTGCACATATTACAGGGGTCACTTGAAGGTATACCCACAATGATGAGTGGAAGCCTCTCAAGTTGATTTCGGGCTAGATACCCTACCCTTGTGTGTGGATCGGACTGTCGATTGTCCCCCTAGGATTTATTGTTGTCGGTGGTAACCTTAGTGGCCTATCTTCTTAGGGTCTTACACAAGGTGACTGTGAAGGGGAAAGTCTTCATGATACCTAGAATCGACGTTGGCCAAACTCACTCAGGCTCCTTGAAGGGTATACCCACGATTATGTGTGGGAGATTGCACCAGGGTGTAAGTCCTTTAAGCAGGTCATCAACGTAACTTTTCCACCCTAGCCCAGCCCCTTCTCATCTCGTTGTTGCGACGTTGGATTTTGTCACCAACTAGTAACTTCAGAATTAGAAGGTTTTGTTTGCTTGGTGTTGTTTCCTAGATTTTTTACTAGCGCATGTTGTTTGTTTACCCAAGTTGACCATAGAATTTTCTTCATAATTTTTTAACTCGGTCATAATAGACCCTCCACGTCATTCACATAGAATGCAGGGCTTACCCCCAAAAAATATGGAAGGTTCTCAACCCTTGTCTACCATCTCACCGGAGGGCTCTCCTCAACAGAGTGAAGTCCAAGACGTCACCACTCCACAAGTGGAAATAACTGACGCTCTAGAATGGTTCCGAATTACCAATTCTCGAGAGGACTTTCGACTTCACCCCGATTCTGAGAGACTTATTATGCGAGTAAATTCTTCCAGAGACTTAGTTGTTTTGTCTTCTGGATCACTGACTAGAACTTTTCCAGGACCTGAGGGCCAAGACCCTTTTTGGAATACTGGATTTTTTCGACGGGATCTGTTTGGTTCAGGAGCGGGCGTTGATATCACCGTATCACCTTAATTCCCCAAAACCTCTGAGCTAGACGCAGTACCTTTTACTACTACTTATTATTTTCTTGGTATAGAAGCTCCATGAGCTGACCACATCTTGACTCTCCCTTTACAAATGGTCCATTACACAGATACTACGAGTCTTCACACCGGGATTACCGTGGCTAGCCAAGACCCTGTTGGCACACCATTATCGCCCAGAGTCACCCCAACCCTTCCACCTGGATACCATGTGTTGAATGCCTCTATTCTCGTTCCTACAAAAATCACATATGAAATTCCTAGTGGTCCCTCTTCTTCTGGGCACTCTCCTCCCAGTTTCATTCTGACACTTCCTTCGCCCCCTTTCATAGGACCTTCTCCATCCTCTATTGGTGACACTAATCCTAGTGGCACCATTCTGTCATTCACACCAAATTACCAGCTTCCTGTTGGTGGACATTTTCACCAAGGAGGTTTGACTGAACCCCCCCTTGTAGGGAAAATTCCTATTGGAACACGAATCTCAATTGGAAGACAACCTTCGATTGGAGCACAACCCCCACCGACCCCACTCTATGGACAAAACATACCTCCATCCTTGGCCCAGTATTGGAACCATATGAAACAACATAATCCTCAATCGACTGCGGGGCAATAGTCTCCAACTACATCCATTATACCCCCTATTATAGGCCAACCATATCCAGGTACGTACAATCCTATTTGGGGCTCGAATGCTCAACCTCACATTCTTGTTCAAGGATACAATCCCATGAGCTACTTTCCTCCACAAAAACCACTGAATCTGCCTGGGTCTTCGCATTATATGCAGACTGCTTATGGTCACACTGGTTTGCTGACGGGACTCCCTCCCCAAAGCCACTAGTACCCGCATGTGAATAGAAAGTTACCCTTCTTAGCCACTTTGGACCTCTTGGATCTGTCAAGGATTTTAAACGATCTGATCCGTCAGTCTCCCCAATGGCCCGCTATACGAGCCAAGCTACCATCTGACATCCCTAAATTCGATTGCAAAGTGGGAGAGGACCCAAACAATCATGTCATGAATTTTCACCTCTGGTGCTCATCCAACTCCTTGATGGATGACTCTATTCGTTTACGCCTTTTTCAATGAACTCTCACAGGTTTTGCTGTGAAGTGGTATATAGAATTACAATGAGGTTTCTTTGCCGACTTCAACACCCTGGCTATGGATTTCCTCACCCACTACTAGTTACTGATCCATTATGAAACATGGACTGAGATTTTGAGTTATTTCAAACAAAACAAAGCCACTCATATATCCGATCACATTCATGAGTGGCGACGGAGATGACATCTCATCAAACTCAAACTTCCTAATCAGTTGATGGCAGAGTGGTTCACAAAATCATTCGTGAACGACATCGGTTGTGACATCGCCATGGGTGGAGTTGTCACGGAAGAACATGCCATAAGTTGTGCTCAATACCTTGACCTCGTTTACTCACAAACGGGTACTATTTACGACTTACTCCCTGATGCACCTCGTCCTTTGAATTCCGCCACTTCGACTACTCCAGCTGCTTCTCATGCAGCTGACGATGTGATTGGCACTTTCCATGCCCAACCACATTCTGCCCAAACTACTAGCCACAACCCCAAACCTAATTCTTCTAATGTTCAAAATGCTCTGTCTCCTACCCCTCCCACCAGCAAGACTTCTGAGGTAAATGCTATCCAATCTACCCCAGCCGGTAAAAAAAAATCCAGAAAGGGAAAGGGTAAGAATAAGGAGGACAAAAATACTTCCCAAGCAGAGAGAACCAAAATGCCACCCTTTGAAAATAGGGATAAGCGCAAACCCTGATACCCTTGTCTTATCTGTGGTGATGATCACTACACGAAGGATTGTCCACGTCGTGCTGAGGTTAACAAGTTCCTTCAAGGGACCCCCAAACCTCCCACTCTAGCCATACTATCCCAACCCTTCCCCTCTCAACAACAGGCCCAATTGGTTATTCATGACCAACCTTCCCATTCCACTACGTCCTATGTATTAATGTGTACTGGCGATTCTAAGAAGAATGACATCACACTCACCACTCAAGCCAAAGATTATTCCCCCTCTAAAGAGAAGGTTGATGTTATACCTCCTTCATTGGTCCAACCATATCCCACGACTCCACCTACCAACAATCCTCTTCATCTCAAATGACTGAGCCTCAACACACTTCTTCACCCTCCTCTAAAGGGCATCCTTCGGAAATCGGCTTTCAATCCTCATGCTTGTGCTACCCAGAACTACAACATTGTTGAAGATCTATCCCAAGCACCATCCGCGATGTCATCCCTTGAAGTCCTTCAAAGTTGTCCCACACAACGAAAGGCTTGTTGAAAGGTATCAGTGGAATCAACCTGATGGATACGAACTTAATAATTTTTGACTTGGAAGACCACATTCCAAAGTTACCCCCTCAACTCGCATTCCAAGTACAAGTGATTGTCTCCGACAAAAACATATGTAGAACTATTATCGATGAGGGTGCCTCGACGTGTGTCATGTCTATTACCTGCAGGAAAGCCATTGGCTCTCCCTCTTTGACTAAATCCCTTAACACACTCAAAGCCTTCAATGGCTCCAGTTTTAAGCCTTACGGTGTCCTTCCTTCGTTGCCAATCACACTAGAAGGCAAAACGGTCCAAGTCGAAGTGGAAGTCTTTGATGCTCCTCTCGATTACAATCTTCTGCTGGGCCATAGCTGGATTGATTCCATGTGCACAGTTGTGTCGACTCTTTTTCATGTTGTACATTTCCCTCATCAAGGAAAGGTAATTACCGTCGACCAATTAGCCTTCTTTAACTCAGATACGCATACTGGCAACATACCGTTCATCACCAAAACCCCCCGGGTTACGAGAACGTCGGTGTAGGTCTTTTCAAAGACTCTTCGTTAATGGGTACCTTCCCCATTCCACCACCCGATGTTCCACACTCATCTGTTGCTTCAATCAACATGATATCCACCTCGATTCACGAAACCCCTGCATCTCACAACCCATGGATGGTACCCAACCTCAGCGATAATCTTCATTATGGCGATGAAATGCCTTTGAGTTCGGTTGAATCCACCTATCAGGCCATTCAATCAACAACCCCTTCTACCCCCTCTCTTGGTGATTTATCTCCAAATCCTTTCCGCATCATTTTTCCCATGGATGAGATGATTATGCCTAGCATGGAAGTCACCCCCTGGAACGATGGACATCATCGTTCCATCCTCTTCCTGGAACAACACACCATCGAGAGCTACCAATGGATCTCGACCCTGTTGACTGTTGTCGTCATTTCAACCATTCCCAAGTCCACACATGATGTGTTTTCCAAAGAGAACTTAAGCAATATGTCACCCACTATTACCCTCGACATATCCATCAAACCTGGAATTGTCAAAAATATGCATGTCAGAGCTTCGTGTTCCCCTGATGAAATCGTCACCTACAAGTCACTTTTCAAATAATTTTGTGATGTCTTCGCCTGGAGATATGAAGAAATGCTAGGTATCGACCCTGACATTGTGATACATGAGATTAAGACATACCTAGACGCTAAACCCATCCAGCAATGCCTTCATCCAGTTCACCCATGTAAAGCGACTGTTATCAAGCTTGAAGTTGAGAAACTTCTCAAATCTGACTTTATTTACCCAGTGGCCCTCACTGACTGGGTTTCCAATCTTGTCCCGATCAACAAGAAACAAGGCACAATCCATGTGTACGTTGATTATAGGGATATTAACAAAGCTTGTCCTAAAGACAACTTTCTTACCCCCTTTGTCGACCAGATTGTCGACGATTATGCCGGAAGCAAAATCTTCTCTCTGATGGATGGTTTCTCTGGATATAATCAAATCAATATTGTTCTCGAGGATCAACACAAAACCACTTTTATTTGTCCTTGGGGGACTTTCGCCTATTGGAAACTTCCTTTCGGTCTAAAGAACACTGGCGCAACTTTTCAGTGCACTATGTCTTATGCCTTCCATGATATTAAGCACATCATGCAACCATATCTTGATGACTTACCCACTCATTCCATGCGCCGGGTCGATCATCCAATCCACCTTTGAGACATTTTCCTCCACTGTCGGTTTTACCATATACACTTGAATCCTCACAAATGTGTTTTCTACGTATAATCTGACCGACTTATAGGATTTATTGTTTCTCGTCAAGGGATCATGGTAGCTCCTTTAAAGGTCGAGGCAATTCTCAATCTCCCTCCTCCTTCTACACTTCTCCAATTACAAATTTTGCAAGGGTGAGTAAACTTTCTTCATCGTTTCATCCCGAACTATGCCGAGATAACTTTTGGATTTGCACAACTACTCAAAAACGGGTCTAAGTTCATATGGGATAGCATCACAAACAAAGATTTTGAAGCTTTGAAACTGTCCCTGACACGTGCTCTGCTTCTCTTCTCCCCCCCGATTACAGTCGCGATTATTTCCTCTACCTTGCAGCCTCGGATTACACCATCACTATGGTTCTCGTCCAAGAGGATGATTCTCATGATTCTCATGTTATATATTACTTGAGTCGAAGTCTAACACCTACTGAAACCAAGTATTTACATGTCAAAAAACTGGCCTTGGCAGTCGTCCAAGTAGTTCAACGTTTCCGGCACTATATCCTCTCTTGCAAGACTACGATAATTTATAACTGCAACCCTATGCAACACATTCTCACATGTCAATTGCTAGGGGGGAAACACTCCAAATGGATCATGATACTCTAGGAGTTTGACTTGGAATTCGAATGAGCTAGGTCCAAGAAGTCCTTAGTGTTTGTTGAGTTCATATGCGACTTTCCCTACTCTGATATGGAAAATGTAGTAGCCGATTCATTACCTGATGAATCCCTTTTCCTCATTAGTTCTGATGATCTTTGGTACGACGATATCATCATATATCTCCAAAACCAGAATTTTTGACCCAATTTGTCTAGTACTGACCGACGTCGAATATGCTACCAATCCCGTCAATATATTATCCTCGAGGATACTCTTTATCGTCGTGGGATTGACTCAATTTTTCGATGCTGCCTCACATTTGACGAAGCCGAGAAAGCCTTAAATGATTTCCATTATGGATCCTGTGGTGGTCATATGTCCGGGTATGCTACTACCCAGAAGATCTTATGAGCAGGGTATTTTTGGCCTTCTTTATTTAATGATTGCATAATCACCATCCAAAAATGCCATGCTTGCCAGACCTATAATCATAAGATATGATCACATCCTACTCCTCTTCACCCTGTGGTCTCCATTGGTTCCTTTGCGAAATGGGGTATCGATTTCATGACATGTCACCCCCACTCATCCGAGGGGCATGGATACATTATTGTAGCCGTAGATTATTTTACAAAATGGCCGAGGCGATGACAACATTTGACAATACTGGAAAGACTGCAACATTATTCCTTTTCAATCACATCATAGCTCGTTTTGGTGTTCCTCAGGCTATTGCCACTAATCATGGTAACCACTTTAGAAACTTCATGATATCCGAACTCATTGAAAAGTTGGGTCTTCACCATGAAAACTCAACGCCCTATTACCCACAAGCTAACGGCCAAGTCAAAGAAATTAACAAAGTTCTCATAACCATGCTTCGACGAATGATAGGGATTCACAAAACAAGTTGGCACAGAATGTTGTTTTCAACATTGTGGGGTTACCGGACGTCCGTTAACTCTGCTACTAGGTTTACACCTTTCTGGTTAGTCTATGGTCTAGAAGCCATCCTCCTGATTGAATGTGAGATACCCTCCTTAAAACTATCCGTTGAACTCCTACCAAACGCTTCTACCGAGGAAGAACGTCTGTTGTATCTCATGCGATTAGATGAAACTCGCCGCAACACTTCCCTAGTCATCAAAGCCCATAAGAAACGTGTTAAGGCCCAATATGACAAACATGTCAAGCCTCGTGTTTTCTCCGAAGGAGATTTGGTTCTCCTCTACGAACAAGATCGAGATATGTTAGGAGCTGGAAAATTTGAAGCCATGTGGAGAGGTCCTTATATTGTTAGACGAGTTTTGGAGAAAGGATCTTATGAGTTAGTATATTACGACGGTATCCCTTTGAGTGAACCGAGAAATGGGTTGTACTTAAATAAGTACTATGAATAAGATCACCTATGCACTAGTACTTGTATTTTATTATATCATACTTCTTGTGTGTTACTGTAGTATGTTTTTTTCGTTATTTGGTCTCTTCCCTTATGTTACATTATGTTTGATTTCCAGATGTTGAAGTCTTCGCTACCCCACATTGGATTCACTGATGGCGCTAGCCATAGTACTCAAAACCTTGCTTCTATTGCTTGGGCAATTTACGCCCCTACAAACGAACTTATCACTCTACGAGGTGTGTGTCTCAGCCGTGCAACCAACAATATTGCAGAGTATAGCGTCGTTATCGAATTATTGATTGATACTATCTCGCTTGGTATCTGTTACTTAGTTGTACGACTCGATTCGCAGCTAGTAGTACTACAGTTAAGTAATGTCTATGCTATTCGAAGTCATACTTTATTACGGGTATATTTGCGAATTCGCCTCTTGGAACATTATTTTGATTATATTGAGTATCAACATATTCCTAGATGTCTAAATACATTAACTGATGCATTAGATAATTATGTATTAGACAGACATTTGGGCCATTTATAAATCAATCACATCACAAGTATCACACAACACAAGATAAGCCGATAGAAGCCGTATATATGTATATATAACGATCAAAAGTTTTTTACAAAAAATTTTTGTCCAAGAACCAAAATTTCAAAATCTGAAGCTCATATCTTCTACAAAGTAACATCATGGATGACGCTCGCGATAACACACGACTGCCCGGGAAACCCTATGAAGCAGTCGACAAATAGACTCTGACACGCCCACTATATGATGATGATAACACCGCGGGACCTCTTCGAGAGGCATGTCTGGAATGTAAGGAGTCAAACCCTCTAAGTTTTGTTCCACTTCCTCATAATCTTCAACATCCCATCATGGCACTGGAGCCACCTCTCCTCATCGCTGAATAGGAGAAGTACCTAGAGGTCGATAAGGCCCCACATCTGTGTCATAAAAAAAATGAATTTTTGTAATTAGACCTTGGACAAACATAAAAACATTTGCATGTGATAAAACTCACAAAAACATTTAAAAAGTGAAAAAATGTTTACTTCTTACCTAGATCTCCCCACTGAGTGTCCTCGGGTAGGGCCAAGTCTGGATCCCCTTGGAAGCCCAACGCAGCATAGGCATAATCATCGACCATCAACATTTGTGGCCACAACTAGTCAAAGAAGGAATCATTATATTTGATGATTGGTCCAGCTACATGTCGGGACATGAGGTTACACCACCTCAACATCCTCAGATCCTCTGGAGCTAGTAAGCCCCACTCAACCTACAACCTCAGCAAGGGAACCCTCTCAAGAAAGAAGGACACCAACAGTGACCCGTACCCGAATTGCTTCAGGTCACCTTTCTTGCATTTAGTCAACTGCCTCTTCACGCTACGAAGGACTGCGTCTGGCCAGTTAAAGACCCAAGGCTCAGTACACTCTATGGTGTACTGAAAATATCTCTGGAGAGCCATGTGTGGAGATAGTGTGAAGGGTCAAATCCTGGACCCCCAAAATGGCCACCTTTCCTTTGCTTCTTTCCACATTTGTAACACAGTACTGACGACAGTACTCACTCATAGGAAGCCCACCACCTCGGCTATTGGTCAAGCTAGCATGGTACCCACGCTGTGACAATCCTGTCAAGAAATAAACATCCTCGATATCCAAGGACAATGTGTGGACCCCCATGTGGAATACTTGTTGGTCCACATCCCACATATGAACAAGTTAATCCAACAACCTGACTTGGGCCCTCATACCCATGATCTGAAAGAATTTCAGGAGACCACAGTCTCGTAAAGAGGAAACAGTGCCTGGGTTATTCCCAGCAATAGCATCATCTTCTTCATGCTCTCTTTCACGCCATTCCAGAACCATTGTGATAGCCAAACGCCTGCACAAGAATCATAAGAAGAAGGTCAACAACTCTTTTCAAGCCTTGGCACATTTTTCATTAAGCAAAAACCAAAGCATTTTTTCATTTTGCATTTCTCGCAAGTGCCTTTGGGGCCACCTTCGAGAATCATGCATTCTTGCAGGTCCCATGTGGCTAGCCTACGAGAACGCCTGAGCGTGAATTTTAGCCCTAAAACAAGCTCAAAAACTTGAAATTTGCCAATGAAAACAAAAATTGAACCATGAAAAGATAGAAGACAAGGAGCTTACCTCACTGATGGAGATGGTTCACCAAATGGTTGTTCATACCTTCCACAATCGAGCACCGAAATTCAAGGGCAAAAGAGGGGTTTTGGGCTAAAATCTTGGCAAAGTTACAATGACTATGGTAAAAGAACTTTTACCCACTTATATTTACTTTTTACCATTTTTGTTGGTTTTTTATAATTGTTTTATTTATCAAACCTAATGCCTAATAGACCTATAAGTGTGACTTTCTGCAGACATGATGACTTCGACATCCATACGCAGGGATACAAATATTTTCTCTTTTTCATCGCATGTTTAAATTGTTTTTTATGGTTTTTAGACAAAACCTCGAGCTTGGTCTTTGTTCGTTCTCACGCTCAAAAATACATGAGAACATAATCGAGCACACTTTTATCACTTTTTCGGGCTCAGCAAGGTTATACGAAAAAGGAACCCCTTGCATTCCTCTTTAAGCTCTTTTCAGACTCTCTAAACATGAAAATATTGTCGAGATATCTTGTTATTTTCACGCTCGTTAAAGTATTTGAGGAAAGCGTCTGTTGGGAAATAATTGATCTCTTTTTTGATTTCATCAGACTACTTTATGAAAAAGGAACTGAGAGAGTTCTCTTTTGAGTGTTTTTCCAGACTCTATAATCATGAAAAACCTTCGAGTTTTCTATCTTTGGACTCGTTAAACAAAGATCGAAAGACCCGTAATGGGACCGAACCACTCCTTCAAAGGGTTCGTTAAACATACTCCGAGGGAATCATCCAAAGGATGAGATTACATCAACAAGCATATGTTATCCTCCTCAAACTTGCGTAAAAATAAAGAGGTAATCGCCAAAAATGGTGGGGGGGAATTTGGGAAAGGGATGTGTTTTCGTATTCATATTATTGGCAGTAAGTGTCTCTCTTGAACATGACACCCCCCTATTCATCATTTGAAGCTGGTTTGGGAAATCCATTTGTCTCTCATTCGACTTGCTACAAGGTCATATCCTGAGTCGTCTCTGAGTCAGTGCTTCCAAATCATTGGTTGTGTCATTCATATGTTCAAGAGAAGTTCGTCTGAAACCTCTATTGAGTCGGCCATCTGTAGTTGTCCATTCTCTACATGTTGACATTCCCTGTGTCCAGTTCAACCTACATCATACTCTGTTTCACCTTCAAAATCTGTTACTCATTTCGTGTCATTGACGAGGGATACATCAAGGCCCTCCTGTGACAAGTTTTTTTCCATCGACTCTAGCTCATTATCTGGAAATAAGACTTAGAAATCATTTGGTACCTTGGAACTTGCATGCCTCAATGGCAGGTTTCCTCGCTTTCGATAGTGGATTTTCATCATTGACCCTTGATCGAGAGATTATGTCGAATGTTCAACCTCAACTCATTTATTCACATTCAGTGGATTGTACTAGTGTACCTTGGGAGTCATTGACATTAATGGTGATTTCCCTCGCACTTGTTAACAGTTTTATCAATGACCGGTAATCAAGTGGTTTCTACCATGTTCGACTTCGGCACATGTAATCACATGGTTAGATTTGTAC
Organism: Picea engelmannii; assembly: GCA_009831015.1. Taxonomy (NCBI): domain Eukaryota; kingdom Viridiplantae; phylum Streptophyta; class Pinopsida; order Pinales; family Pinaceae; genus Picea; species Picea engelmannii. The sequence continues at coordinate 576,090 of ML799177.1, forward strand.
TTTTAGGTGATAGGATTGAAGACCCTGGGTCTCATCTCTTTGATCTAGGCTGCGATGGAATATGTATAATTTGCTGACACATAGATCCACTTTGTATGTCTCATGGCTATGTCGTCTCAATTTGAATCTTCTCGCATAAATCCACAGTGTATTCCTGGTGGCTGTGCAGTATTATTAATGGCATGGATCCATGATGTATGATTGTTGGCTATGATCTAATTTTATGATGTCATTCATTTTTGATCTGAGTATGGGAATGCCTACCTCAGAATTGGTATGATATTCTGCAGATGCTTGATTGTTTGCAGGTTTCCGATTAGGTGCGCTCCTGGTTTCTGACACACACACACAGTTTACAAAGTATTTTAGTTGTCACTGATTCCAACCTCATACTTTGGGGGGAATTTTGTTACACATGATTTTGGTCATCTTGGTGATGTATTAACAATGGTGTACTTAGGCTCCGACCGAGACTTTTTTCCTGAGAAAAGTGGATCTTCTCTCCTTCCAAAAATATATTTTCAAAGTGATTTCGTAGGCTGCATATGGCCTAGGGTGCGAGAATGACTCATTCTCCCAGGCCACCTTCATATAGGGTACGAACTTCTCATAGTTTTCTCCATACATAGGGTGCGAACCTGTTTTCAAGCTTGGAAAAGAGAATAAGTCTTGAGGGTTCTAGAAGGGAATCTTCTAGAGAATGAGTTGGCATTCGTATGGTTGTCATTTTACTGGCTTCTCTGATTTGATGGGATCATTCTCATCCATGTAACCATCTCACCCTCTCCTATATATTGAAAGTATTCTCATGGAAAAGGTTAAGAAAGATTAATTGAAGAATTGGTGAAGGAATTGTGTGAAGAACCCTGCTTGAATAGAAGCTTGGAGACTCTAGTTGGTCTATCAAGAGGAATTGGATCTTCTTCATGCAAGTACTAAGTAAGTGTGTGTGTTGGAACCAAGGGTCACTGAAAGGAATCTTACGACATCAAGGCGATCAGGTTGTATCTTCTACTTTCAATTAATATGATACGGTGGCATGTCCTTTTCCCATAAAGTCATTCTTACTTTATTGTGTAATTCCTTGATCATATGCATAATTTGACGATTGAATACATTTTTCTATCTTCACTTTGGTTGGTTTGTGTTGTCTTGGTCTTGACCTCACAAGAGCACCAGAGTGAAGCGGGAGCAACAGAGACCTCAGGAAGCGATACAAAGGTATGTCACTTGTTCCTCCTTACTAGCTAATTCAATGATCGTAACTTAGGGAAAGAGTCATGTCCTATCCTGTTTTGTTCTAGATCCAGGTGGATCTAGGGAGATCTGTTAGTGTCTGCACCTACTGATTATTCTGATAAAAATGTGGGTAGGTATTTTTTTGTCTGCGTGGGAGAACAAAGAAACAAATGCTCGTGTCCTAAAAAGACGTAACGTCCTTCCTTTGAAATAGCATTGGACCTTCCAATAACACTCAATAGTGGGGTCTGAAGCCATAGAAAGAGGAAATAGTGAAGGATGAAATGATTATAATGAGGGGTAGAGGCGGTATATCCCAAAAGAGCTGGTGATATTTCCCAATATCCACACAAAATCCGATCAAGGTACAATTGCAACCCACAATTTCCACCTGGGTAGATGTCCTAAAATTTTGTCACTAGGTATCTCAGTCAAAGTGTGGCATTTAGATTTTCGGCCTCAGAAATGGGTCACAGGATGGATCCCATCCAAGATGTGGGTTCCTCAAGGGGGGACACATAGAATAATCAGACCTCGGCCTTCAACCCTTCATGGGTATCTCCCTTCCTCATGGTGTAGGAACAATTGACTCGGAGGATTTAAAAATTCCCTATTTGTCAACTTCTACTGTTTGAAGATGTGAGAACCAAATAACAAGGAGTTATTTGGATGCCTATCCTCGAGATCCTACCTAGACTAAAAAAATTATTTTGGCACCTCCTTTGGAGGAAAACTTACTGAGTTTTTAGAAAAAATTTAGATGTGGTTTGTTTGAGAGATTAGGGGTGTGAACCAATCTTGTTGAAATTAAGTGGGAGTGGATAGTCTCGTCAAGAAAAGGGTGGGGCATTTCGAAATCCCTTTGGAGGAAACTTACTTCTACCTCCACGATTTTAGATGAAACTATGTGAGTGAATAGTGACTTTGTGTGTGAATAAGTGAAAGTGTGCCAAATGATTTTAATAAGTTAGGTGTCACCTTGCTGCATGTGGACTTCATTTGGTCCTTACAAGTCTTGATTACCTAATTTACTAAATGCCATTGGTACAACATCATGGAATTTTAAAGTCCATAGAGAACTAGCATGTGGACATATGGGTATTTACCAATCCTTTAACTCCCTAGTGTGATTTAATCTAAGAAAGCTTCCAAAACTATCCTAGATTTTGGGCATGTATGGGCCCATTACAAAACCTTTAAACTTCCCTAGTGATGTAATCTAAGAAAGTAGATTCAAAACTATCCTATCTTTGTAGAATGTGGGCATGGGCCCTTACAAATTTAAGATGTGTTTGAAAAAGAAACTAAGAGGAGTCTCGAGGGGGCCACTGTCCTCTCCTAAATATTTTGTCTTTAAGGGAGATGAAATCTTCCCTCAATCATTTTTCTGATTCTCAAGATCGCTCTATGGTGCGAGAGAAGAGCATACTCAATGATTGAGGTTCAATTTTTGGTCCCAATGCAAGTGGTTATATATGTGATATAGAATGATTCCAACTTAACTTTAATCAAATCAAGCCATCCATGTGGCAAAATGAAAGTAAAAAGAGGATAAATATGAATTTTAACCCAGTAAGTGCCTGTGTTTTGACTAACCCTTCAAGTGGAGAGGGACTCTAAGTGTGGTGCATATTATAATTTTCATAGAATCAAGTTTAGTAAGGCTATGGGCCTTCTACATATCACAAAAACCCTTGCAATGTTTTAATTTATGAAGAGATGCGCGGGTCGTAGAGTAGACAAAGGCGCATGTGGTGCCAATGCACAAACTAGAAACGACTTGTTGGCACAGGCGCGCAGAAAGTGTTGAGCAACACAGTGATTTTGGCGCACATGCTCGGAAGATGTGCCCATGGGTTAAAAACCCGTGCACTTTCTATTACATGGCCGGGAAGAAAAATTCAGATGAAATTCTCTCAGCTCATCTCTGAATTTAGCTTTTTGCGGGTAGGCATGGGCCAGTTATGGTTATTGCAAGTTAAATAAATAAAAAATAAGTGCTCAAATAACCCAATTGGGGAGGAAATTGATACCTATTCCCCAGTGGAGTCACGAATCTGTTGTATCCTTTTTGCCACCTAAATGAGAAAAAGAAGAACACTTACAAGTCCAGTTGGGTTAGCTATATAGGACATAAGTGAATGCAAGAGTTAGAAACATCAAGCATAATAAATAAACAAACAAATAAACTAAAAACAATAAAAGAAACTAAACTAGAGTGCATAAGGATATTAGAATAAAAAATAAACAACATTCATGCCACCAATGGATAGATTATATTAGTGGGAAAACACCAAAGAGAAAGGGAGACTTATGGGTCCCCACTTCCTCCAAGGGAGGTCTCTTGAACCCCCAATGATTGAGATCTTCTTACAAATAGAAAACTAGAAGGAAATAGTGAAGAAATCCAAAGATCATTCACTCAAGAGGTGATGTGAATAGCTCAATGAAATGGTTCTTGTATGCTCCAATGAGGAAATAGGTTCCTTACAAGAGAATATAGGTAGAATAACAATACAAATATATTCTTGGAAATATAGTGCACCCATGGCCTCTTTTTATAGAAAATATTTGAGTCATTATTCGACTAGTCTTTAGTGTGAACAAGGAGCCATTTAGGGCACCTCTAGGTCTTTGAACAACCCCCCCCCCTCGGATTCAGTTCGTATTTGAGGGTCAAATCGACTTGGGAGATGAACCAGAAGTGGGTGGGAGGCTGACCAAAATCGTAAATGTGTCATTCTGAGGTGTGCACTTTTTTTTGCGTCCATAGTCGCGCATTGGGTGCATGTGCACTTTTTCAATGTTTTTTGATTGGCACATGTGCGAGCGCTTCCTGTTGGACACACCTACCACACTTAGAGGTGGGGTGAATGAGTGTGGGGCTCTTTTTCCCAAAACTTCCCTTTTGCACAAAAACTCATCAATTAGCATTCAACATTTATTCATTACCCATTGTTGTCATTTATAATCAGTTAGATGCAAGCACATATCAATAACATATATCAACAATATATCATCAAAAAGTCATCACCACAATGAACACAAAGAACACAAGATGTATGTACAATTTTTCTTTTTATTATGGACTACAATCCTTGGGGTTTATCAGCAACAACTGAATAGAGTACAACTCTGTAAGAGAACCTACTCTATAATGCAAGACTCATCTTACACCCTCAACACCAACTGAGGTGAGGAAAAAATTGTCAACAGATATCAATCTGTCAACAGGTACACGACCTATTAGTAGTACATCCTGCATGTGCACGCACCCTGGCTCACTACAACTTGTGTGTGCATGCAATCAGTGTATAATGCAACAAGCATATGCTTCTAAGCAACTAGGGTTTTTATTTTCTTCACATGCTCAGATCCTCTGCAACCTGCAATCACTTTATCTTCTGTCTTCCACTATCCAAACTGAACCAGAGCTAGTCACAACACATCCAAGCTCTCCAATAGATTTCTCATGCTCCACAACAAATCAATATGAATTCTATCTCAATCATGTATAAACAACTAGTATACCATAGCAATCATGTCACTACTAAATCACAAGAGTGATGCTCACTCCATCAACCAAATCAACTAAACTGAACCACATCATAGAAGCCATACAAAGAATTCCCTAAGAATTCACAACACATCAAACAATAGTATCCATCAAGACAATAATGTAACCATACCAGTGTCACAGTGATAGATCTGAGGCCATAGAATGTAGATATGGAACCTGCCTCATCATCCAAGAGCTTGGCACCAGCTCAAACACAAATCTCCATGATTTTATCCACTCCACGCTCCCTGTACAAAGTCATCCCATGTGTACACTCACCCTATACACAGCCATCCCATGTGTACATGCACCCTATAAACAGACAACCTGCGTGGTCATCAGAAAATAGGGTTTTCTGTGAATCTGAGAATTTTTCCATCAAGATCTCCAAAATTGCCGAAACTTTGATGCATCCATGAGATCCTCTTCTCGCTCTCTTCCTCAGAATAGATCTTCAATCATTCTCAAGAGATACACATCAATAATATTCTCTCACAAGAATCTCTCCATCAACACTCCAAAATATATTCACAAGAAGCTCTCCATTGATCCACAAAAAGGATTCTCACCAAATGTGCATTTTACAAGAGATCCTAGCTTCTTATTTATACTTTCATCTTCTAGGTCACTTAACCCATTTTTAGTTTACTTCACCCATTTCTAGGTCACTTAACCTATTTTCCTTATTTTAGGTTTAACCACTTTCCATGAATAGAAAGTTCTCCAATACTTTATCATTTAAATATTCCTTCTTGATTTTGTCACTTCATTTTATCATTTAAATAATCTTTCTTGATTTTTTCAATTTACTTTATCATTTAAATAATGATTTCTTATTTTCAAGCACTTTGACTTCTTTGACCTTTTGGGGCTTCAAGCCATCTTATGGGGGTCCTTCAACTTCATAGAGCCATAACTCCCAAACCGTGAGGAGTTATGTGACATTCCACATACCACCAGAAATGGCATGTCAAGCATTATCCATCTAGGATAGTTTCACCAACAACTTCATTGATCTTCATCTCATTAATCCACATGCAATCATGGGTCCTCCAACCGTTCTTCTAGGATAACTCAATCTGTAAAGTGTCTTCCCGTGAGGTCTTTCACCATAAGGGGACCACTTTGGAGTTCATCCATTTGTGCACCTTATCAACCATGATAAGACAATAATGATTCATCTTTGCATCAATTCACCACTGCATCATATATATCAACTATGCATCATGTATCAATGACAACTCATTGATCCATCTTCATCAATGCATCATATCAATGATCCATATTTATCAATTGGTTTCCACTTAGACATATATCATTCTCATCAAGGGAATCATATCAATTGTTAATCAATCAATTACTTGACATCAATCAAACCATTTGCATCAATGACATATGATCCAACAATCTCCCAAATAATCAAACCATTGGCATCAGTGACAACATGATCCAACAATCTCCCCCTTTGGCATTGATGGAAATACCAACATTGATGTCAACTCCAATTACCAATTATTGATGTCAACATGTAGACAAGGCATTCTCTTCATCAATAGTCAATGTGACTATCTCTCCACATCAATATCTCCCATCAATAGACATCAATAGACATCAATCACATCAATGTGATTATATCTCCCCCTTTGACATTAATGGCAAAGGTCCATTTTCCTCTTGGGGCTGCTCCCCCTATCTTGTTTTCGCTGAATAATCTCTCCCCTTTTGAACAAGGGATATCAATCTAATGTAATGTTGAAAATACATTTCTCATGCTCCCTCTATGATCATCGCTCCCCCCTGGAATTATGCCTTTGTGCTCTTTCTTCAAATATAGGGCTCTTTTCTAGGTATGCATCTGATAAATATATCCTCCTAGAATCATGGGAAGAAGAATGAATACCCCTAAGGGTATGTATCCCCCTATCTTCTCTGCAATATGAACAATATGCTACCATATGACGATCCTTGGACCTGTTCATGCATCAAACTTGTGCTATACCATACATCAAAAGATATGTCAACAATGAAATAAAGAATCATGAATAATATATCCACCAAGTGCATCATGTACCAAACTGTGCCCACCATGCACAACACCCATGTACATCAACCATGTACATCAAAAATGTGCCAAAAGATATCATCCATGAAATGTATCCACCATATGCCAACATGTGCATCTACCAATATGCCAACATGTGCATCTACCAATTATGCCAATCATGTGCATCCACCAATATGCCAACCATGTGCATCTACCAATATACCAAACAATGTATCATATCACTCATGACATGTCTCCATCATGAACCAAGTGCCACAATCATGTATCAAACAAATACCAATGTTGTGAAAATGAAGTAATACCATATATGAGTGTACTTCTATGCATCAACATAACAAAATGATTAATCCCAATAGATCAACATCAATCCATACTCTTGGGTTAGTTCCATGCACCCAATATTTATTTTTATTACACCATTGTGTGATCTCACCATGAAAACCTGCAACAAACAGTGTCAAAACCTGCAATAAACAATGTCAGACCCCGCAATATAGAGTTATACCATCACATCAAACTCCAAGCCATGTGCATTGCCTTTTCCCCAAGTCTTTACAACATATATGGGGCCTGCTAGACAAAAGAGTGCATGTGTACATGACCTTTTCAAGGTCAGCACACGTATGCATGTGACTGTCACCACTTTCACCCGCGTGTGCCTCAGTAGATGACACTTTTGTACTTCCCTTCAGTCTTTCATTCTGATCTGGCTTCTCTGTCTTCTTCACCCACTTCTGTAGATGACCTTTCTCCTCAGAACTTGAGCTCTGAGAATCCATATTTTCAAAGATATATCCCTTTCTTACTTCATTTCTTCTTCTAGCCATGCTATGTGAAGTCCTCATCATGGAATTTCTTCTTGTGTTCCAACACTCCTAGGATTTGTGGCCAAATCCACTACAACTGTAGCATCTCATAGAGTTATAGTGAACAACAATATGTCCTACTTGATCACATCTCCAACACCTTGTGGTGTTATAGAATCTTCCATTATATCTCCTTTCATAAGATCTACATTCAAA
>ML799177.1:590112-637712 GCA_009831015.1 Picea engelmannii
CTTGACACTTTCTTATTTTGTAATTCTTTTCTTTAATTATCTTCAGGGCCTACATGTACAATTCACTTTGTCATCTTCAAAAAATCATTTCTCCTCAACCATGAGGATCCACGTGATGTGACACATACCACCGGAAACAACATGATGTATAATATCCATCCATGGATGTTGTATCTGCATGTGCATTTTCCTTCATGTCCAAATAACTTCATCAATCTTGTGGTCCAAAACCCATGACTAGGGTTGACATCAATGACAACAACCAATCTTCCAACAATCCCTTTTAATTGAACGTTGTCTACAAAATATTGCAAACTTATTTGAGTCATACTCTCCTCCTCCATATGACATGAGTACTTTGACATATTTACCACTTTGGTTTTCTACTACAACTATAAATTCTTTGAACTTTGTGAATGTATCAATTTTTGTTTTTAGGAAATATACTCAAACTTTCGTGCTAAAATCATCAATGAACATTAGAAAATAAAAACTTCCACCAATGGACTAGGTTTGTATGGGTCCACATAGATATGTGTGAACTAGTTCTAAATGTTCTTTGGCTCTATAGGAGGCTACTAGAAAACTATCTCTTTGATGTTTTTTAAGAATGAAACTTTCATAAGGGTTGGCTTGTTCATTCAATATAGGCAGTCATTTAACCATTGATTGTTTTTTCAAGCGACTAAGACTACTAAAAGGTAGGTGACCATACCTAAGATGCCACAACCAAGTCTCATATGTGCTTGAGACATTTTGTGAATATGACTCTGACATGTTTACACTTCTCGGATTCAATGGGAACATTATATTCTTGGTCAAGTGAACCTTTGAAACAAGTCTTCTACTAGGTGGCTTATCTAAGATAGTGCATGTAGATTCCTTGAATCTGACATCATTACCATTTTGACTCAATTCTCCTATACTTCTTAGATTATTTCTAAGATTTGGTACATAGAACACATCAAGAATGTTTGTACTCTCATTTTAATTGGTTAATACTGACACAACACCTTTTCCTAAGGACTTGACATGATAATTTTCTCCCAAAGTAATTTCAAATTGAATAGAACTATCAATGCTAGAAAGCAACTTGTTGTTACCTATCATGTGATTGTTACAACCACTTTCCAAAAACCAAAGATCCTTGTTGTGATCTTATTTAGTGATTTTACATGAGAGGAAAATTGTCTCAGATGTCCCTTCTTCAATGTTGGAGATATTATCTCTTCCCTTTTTCAAATTTGGATGTTTCTGTAACACCCCAGGTTTTGAACCCCCTTTTCAAATAATGTGTTGTTATAATGTTGAGAGGTCTAAGAACCCAAACAATTATTAAAGGTCCAGTATGCCCAAGAAATGCAATGTTTTCATCATTATTAATAATAAACACATAGTTGGTTGCTAGACAGACAAGGACTATATTTATAGGGGGCTATGATTCCACAAGAGAGGGGGCTCGAGGGGATAAGTGTTTATTCCTATGTTAATCACTTTTTTTCCTAAGGGAGTAAATTGGTTATGTAAGCTTCTTGGGGGAGGCCAGGAGGTTCTTGATTCCCCATGAGGTTACTTAAACCTGCCTTTGGTCTTATGGGGGGGTTCGACTGATGGATTGTTCGATGATTCCCCATACGTGCATTCATTTTCCCTCACGCACTTTCATGCACCCACTTAGCCGTTCACTGATCCATCCTTCATCCGTGTCTTGGCTTGGGGAAAGGGAGCCGAACTGCTGAAGATTAGCCACATATAGTTGGCTATAGTGGTCGCCAGTGTGATCCAGCTATGACCCAAGGCCTTCATGCCTAAGATGAGTTGGCCTATTTCCAAATTTTCTCACAGCTGCGAGTCCAATGAGTTCCAACATTGATATTCTAGACTAGTTGCATTGGAGCCTGATTAAGGAGAAGGATTGCATGAGGGACTGCATGGCAGAGAAGGGTGGAGGTTCGTTTTCTCAGGTGGTGCAAGCTGGGGAGAAGAGAGATGGGTACTTGGATTGCTGTGAGACCTGGGAAGCCTGTGAGATCTTGGGTGTTGACTGGTTTGGGAAGCAAAGTAACACTCTGGAACCATACTTGTGGATTCATATCCCTGGCTTGGGGGTGACACTATTGTTGAGATTTGGAGAATTGGTGTCTATAGTTGGGTGGAACGTCCTTGGTCTACAACCAGTTGGTGTGATTTTTCATACAGATAAGTTCTCTTTGTTATGGTATCATTTACATGTATATGAATGTTTTTACGTTGTATATTTAATTATCGTTTAATCGAATCTTTATACTATGCATACTTGTTGGACATTGTTGTGCATGTCGTTAAATATTCTCTTTTATGCATCCTGATATTTTAAAAAGGTATTGTTAAGAGAAATAAGTCCAAGGGTGGGCTTGCAAGTATCATACCCAGGCCTATGGCTAGCTGGGTATGTTACAATTTGGTATCAAAGCTTTTGGTTGAAACACCAGGCCGGTATGGGCTAGTTTTGTTGGTCAGAGTCTCATGGTCGAGATCAAAATCTGACCGTGAAGTTGAAAAGATCGGGAGGAATGGCATTGCATATTTAATGCGGGAGTTAGATCATGAGCTATAAATTGTAAGGGGTTTGAAGGATCGTGACCATCCCCTTTGAATTTAGGAGCGATCTCCACTGTAGGATCAGGAGAGATCCGGTATCGTTGGATCGAAGGACAAGTGAACATGGGTCGTTTGATGTAAAGGAAGCAAGGGTTAAGGTCACAACCATTGGATCCCATGGGAGAGAGAGAGATCAATGGCTAGCAGGAATGGTGGGGAACCAAGTTGTAGAGGAGTTAATTCCCAAGGCAGCTTCACAATCCTGACTGTCGATCACCCAGGGGTATGCATCACTAGATCCAAGACTTTGGATAAAAGCCCGTGGAGCCAAATAAATTTTGAAGTCTGATATCTCCGAAGTCCAGAGTCCCAAAGTAAAACATAGTCGTCAGATTAAGGAGGACATGTGGTGTATATCCATGGACTCTAGGTGAAGACCCAGAGTGAATCTTAGTCATTCAATCTAGAAGGACACATGGCGATAAATTGGCCAGTTCGGGAATTCAAAGTTCGAGAGAATTGGAAGTGTGCTAGTTTGAAAACTTATGAAGCCCCGAAGCCTGAAGAGTCGAAGTGATGGGGCATGATGACATCACCTAGAGGTGATGTGGACCCTGGAATTCCGAAGTGACATGGCTTGCAAACATCACTAGGGATGACGTGGATACAGGGGATGTGTGCCACGTGTTAGTAAGTTTTGAGCTTTTGGAGTATTGAAATGTCAGTTAGAAAGTGACACATGTCACTCACCCAATTGGGCCACGTGTTCGCTTCTAGTATTTTTCCACATGGTGACAGATCATGAAGTTCGTAGACTGGGCACTCTAGGGGGGAAGGATGTGACAGGTTGTGTTGGGTCGAAAAATCTCGAAGGCTAGAGTGTAGATAGACCGTTGATTCCAGAGGACACATGTTAGCATATACTAAACTCCAGGTAGAAATAGTTTTGGGAGGAGGTAAGCGAGGAAATTGAGACTCCCGAAGCACAGAGTCCCCAAACAAGATCCCGACCATTGATTGTGAAAGAGGACGAGGACCATTGATCTAGTCCTGCCTGGAAGTTCCAAAATCATGAAGCTCTGGACAAGCGCTTTTTCAGCTAAGCGTAGGGTCATGGAGATGGTCATATGCATATTGAGATCTTAGGGAAGGAGGGCTAAGGGCTGAAATGGTTGTCTTCAAGATATAAAAGTGCTAAGGAAGGATTTAGCCGCAGTTTCTAGTTGTGGTCACCTGGGAAGGTGGTTTGAAGGAAGCGCCTGCACAGGATGAAATTATGTGTCAGCCAAGGATAACATGACACTGTTATTTTAGAGAATGGGGATATGATCTCCATGAACAAAAAAAAGAAAAAGAAAGAGACTTGTAGCATGGTTTGGAAATTTTGGTTGACAACTCCTGAAATCCCTTACCCAACACCTTGACTTGTTTGACAACGGTAAGGAACCCAAGTACCACTCTGAAGTCCCTCATTCTTTTCATTATGAGAGTAATAATAATTCCCACTCTCCTTGGGGTTCTCCAAACTCTTGGAATAAGCTACCAAAGGTGGACATGCATAAATTTTAGGGATATGACCCAACTTGGTGGGTCTCCCAACTAGAACACTACTTCTCCCTCCATAATATTTGGGATGATGAGACCAAAATCTTTGTAGGCGTTTTGTACTTAGATCAAGAATGTTGGAAATGGTGGCAATGGAATAAGAAATGTTATCCAGGACATCCCACTTGGAACATGTTCACCAAAGTTGTTTGTGCACATTTTTATCGAAAATCTTATTATTCGGGGTGCCTCACCAAGCTGAAACAAACAGGATCGATCATGGATTTCATTGCAGAATTTGAAAAGTTGGATATCAAAATAGAGTGCTTATCTAAAGAATTCTATCTTGAATGTTTCATTAGTGTCTTAAAGGAGGCAATTCGTGATCATGTTTTCATGCATAATCCTATTACTTGGTTGTAGGCTTGCACCTTAGCATTAGAAGTTGAAACCATTCTTCAGGCACAACCCCTTCATTCTTCAGTTCCCTATTGCCCTCATCTAGTGGCTACAACTGTTCCCACTCAAACCTTGAAGGTTCAAAAGGTGTCTCCAGTAGAAATGGAAAAATGTAGGAAACAAGGACTTTGTTATTACTATGATGACAAATATGTTCCAAGACATAAATGTCATGAACACAAGTTCTTCCATATTGATGGGTTAGCAGACCAAATGTCAGATGAGCCCCAGAGCCCAAGGATACTAAGCCCACTCTACCCCTCTCTGAAACCATTTCATCTCCTATAGACTTGAAATAACTTGTCATCTCTATCCATTCTCTTGCTGGTATTTATGCTCCGTAGACATTAAAGATAAAAGGATACATCAAAAAATGGATAGTAGTAGTGTTGATTGATAGCAACAACACCCATAATTGTATTCATCGTAGAGTTGTTGAGTATGTCAATTTTTTTATTCGACCAGTTTAGAATTTTCAAATTATCATAGCTAATGGTGGTAGAATGAAATGTGGGGGCCACTGTGAGAATGTAAAACTCCAAATGGGCGATTATACCCTGAAAAATCACATGTTTTCCATTGCAATGGGTGGTTGTGATATAGTCTTGGGTGTTGAATGGTTGTGCACTTTGGGATTGATTACCATGGATTATCAGGAATTATATATGCAATTTACTCAAGAGGCTCACACCTATACCCTTCATGGATTTCATGTTGGGTCCTCAAAAATTATCAGCTCTCACATAATGGAGAAACTCTTGAAGAAAGGTCATCAAGGGGTGATTTCCCAATTTAATTCTATCTAGGTACAAGAGCCATCCTCCCCCGCCATCCATCATGACCTGCAACTCGTCATGGACAAGAACCATTGGGTATTTGAGACACCCACATAATTACCCCCATCCCAGGGTGAGCATGATCACCACATTCCTTTTCTTCCTAGCAGTCATCCCCCCGATGTATACCCATATAGATACCCATTTGCTAAAAAAAATGAAATAGAAAAAATAATGCAAGAGTTAATGGAATTTGAGGTAATTTGCCCAAGTACCAGCCCATATTCCTCCCCTATTTTAATGGTCCTAAATAAGGAAGCTTCTTGGAACATGTGTCCATATTTTTGCGCCCTTAATAAATTGACCATTAAGGATAAGTTTCATATTCATGTCATTGATGATCTGTTGTTTCTTCATAGTGTGCTAGTTTCTTCACCAAATTGGATCTTTACTTTGGTTATCACCATATTAGGATGAAGAAAGCAGATATTACCGCTTTTAGAACTCATGAAGGCCATTATGAGTTCTTGGTAATTCCTTTTGGGCTTTGAAATTCTCCATCTACCTTCCAAAGTATCATGAATAAACTATTGAATCCCTACCTTCAGAAGTTTTTTTTGGTTTTATTTGATGAAATTCTCATTTACAATCGCACCTACGAGTCCCATCTTCCACATGCATACAAACTACTCCAATTGTTACAGGACAATCAATTGTTTGTTAAGAAGTCCAAGTGTTCTTTTGGGGAAAGTGAGGTTAAATACTTGGGACACATTGTCGGTCATGCTATAGTACGCATGGACCCCAACAAGATTCAATCCATGCATGATTAGCCATGTATTAATACCTTGAAATTCCTCTAGGGTTTCATGGGCCTCACCAGATATTACAATAAATTTGTTCATCATTATGGAAAAATTGTCAGGACATTGACAGACCTTCTTAAGAAGAATGCATTTCAGTGGACCCCTGTAGTCGAACATGCCTTCCTAGATTTGAAGCAAGCCATGTGTACTATCCCTCTCTTAGCATTCCTTGATTTCACCAAAACTTTTGTGGTCGAATTGGATGCTTCAAGCACTGGTATTGGTGCAGTTCTCACCTAAGACGGTCAACATATTTCTTTCACTAGCCAGGTTTTAGTGGTCGCAATTTGGGAAAATATACATATGAAAAGGAAACGATGGCCATTATCCACATTGTGCACACTTGGAGACCATATCTATCGAGGCCTCACTTTCAAATTCAAACCAATCACCATAGTCTCAAGTATTTCCTCGAGAAAAAGTTGTCATCTCCAGAACAAAATAAGTGGCTAACCAAAATGTTGAGCTATGATTATGAGATCATCTATAATAAAGGCAAATACAATGTAGTGGTAGATGTGTTGTCTAGAAAATATGAATATGAAGGTTCCCTATTTGATCTATCATTACCAATCCGCTATTCAATTGATGAAGTTCGGCGTGAATGGATTTCCCATCCTACTATCTCACAGATAATTCAACACCTTCAAGATGACACTAGCCCTCCCACCAATTATACTTGGAAAGACAATGTCCTCATATAAAAGGATCACTTGGTTCTATCTCCAGACTCAACACTCAAGCCTAGGATATTAAATAAGTTGCATTCTTCTTCTCTCGCGGGTTACTCAGGCCTCCAAAAGACCTATGCTCATTCTCGCCCCTTTTTTGTGGGGAAGGTATGAAGAAGGATATCATCACATTTATCATCGAATGTGATATTTTTCAATGCCATAAAGGGGATACAATCAATACCCCAAGATCCCTCCAACCATTACCCATTCCAGCTTCTATTTGGACTGACATCTCTGTGGAATTTATAGTGGGCCTTCCCAAAGCAGGTAACAAATCAGTCATAATGGTAGTGTTCAACTGCCTATCCAAATATGCACATTTTTGTGCCTTACCACACCCTTTTATGTCATCTCTAGTTGCACAAGTTTTCATTTATTATATTTTCAAGCTACAAGGCATGCCAACATCCATTGTATCTGATTGTGACTCAACCTTCACCAATACCTTTTGGCAGGAATTTTTCAAATTAGAGGACACACAATTGAACATGAGAACAACATACCACTCAGAGATAGATGGGAAAACTTAAGTGGTAAATAAGTGTTTCAAAACTTACTTGCGTTGTTTTGTTTCTAACAAACAACATTAGTGAGTGCAATGGTTCCCACTGACAGAAAGGTGGTACAACACTTCTTATAATATAGCCACCAAAATGACACCATATGAAATGGTGTATGGCCAACAACCTCCTACAATAAATTCATATCTTATGGGCACATCAAAGGTCCAGGCTATTGATAAGTTTTTGCAAGGTAGGGAAGTTACCCTTGCAGCTCTAAAGAAAAACCTCCACATGCCCCAAAATCATATGAAGCAACAAGCTAACCAGTAGCAATATGAAATGGTTTTCCAAGAGGGTGATTTGTTGTTTCTCAAACTCCAACCTTATAAGAAAACATCACTCAAAGCTCAGGGCCACCAAAATTTGGCACCCAAATTTTATAGCCCCTATCATATTCTCAAACGCACTGGTCCAATTGGCTACAAAATTGCACTTCTAGCTACCTCCAAAATACACTTGGTATTCCATGTTTCTTGTTTGAAGAAAATGGTGGGTCAACATTGTCGAGTTCAAACCATTCTACCCGAACTTGATGAAGAAGGATCCATTTGGTTGAATCCCAAATCTATCCTCAATAGGTGAGAGCATCACCTACGGGGACACACTATCAAATAAGTGTTGATCAAATGGAAGGACACATCTCCAGAGGATGCAACTTGGGAACCAGCCACCATATTGCAAGAGTTTCCACATATTCAGCCTTGAGGACAAGGATGCTTTTGAAGGAGGAGGGAATGTTAGGATATGTCCCTAACCCCTATTAGTTAGTCATTAGTTAGTTGTTATTGTAATAAGTGGTCAACCCTCATTATCGGGACCACAAGTAGTTTGAAGGTTGGTTAGTGGAATGTTATAAATTAGTTAGGGATAAACCATGGTATTGGCCCTTGGTATTGGACCGTGGTATTATACCTTGTTATTTTTGGTTGTGAATAGTACTTAAAGAATGCATCTCTCCATTGTAGGTTGTTTAAGATTATTCTAAGAAAGATATGCTCATTTGGAGGTTTCCCCCTCGAAGAGGCAAGTGAACTAAGATTTATGTGGTATCAATATTATATTTTTGGTCTATATTCCTACTCTATATTTGATGTTCCAGTTATTTGCGCAATATATTTGTTTGTTACAATCATTTTTCTACGTATACTACAATACGTCTTGTACAACCAGCATACGACATGTAGGAGTCGACTAAAAATTGCCTAGGAAAAGAGTAGTCGAACAACAAGTGTGAATTGCTAAAATTGAGCACTGATAATGAAACGCAATTTGCAATGGAATTGTTATTATGTTCATTGATCTCAGGGGATCCTCCATTAAAATGACAAAGATCATCACAAAGTCGTTGGCTTTAAACACAAAATGAATGAGAGGAAAATTTCTAGTGTTACTAATAGAAATATAGTAGACAATTCATCATTTCCATTAGAAATTCAATTAACATTAAACCTCATAGGAATCTATACATCATCTCGTAAGTGAAGCAAGCAACAAAATTATAACACAACACAATGAATTCACACACATATTGTTTTTCACAAAGAGAGAGAAATATCCAAAGTATTCAAGACACAATGGACATGATGTTTACCATGGAAACCAAAATGGGAAAATTAGCTTTGAAGGCCTCTATGTAGATCACAATTAGAAAGATTTATATCTTTTAAAGGCTACTAGGAATCTATCCTTTACCCTAAACAAGGATCTCGATTCCTCTCCTTGGTGCAAGGCCTTCTCTCTAAGGTTGTAACCTACACACCATAACCACTATGGTAGATCACAATTTTAAAATATTTGTCACAATACCGACCTTCCTAACCTTATAACTCATCAAAACTATGGGGATCTTGGAATGATTCTCTCACTACTTTTCGAGCATAGAAATAAAATTCTAAATAAATCCAATTAATTCCTTACCTTTCTTAAGGTGCGATAGAACAAATATGATCCGAGTAGATGTTAAACGTCATCATCATCATCACCACCATCAGTAATTATCTTATCTTTATGTCTTTATAATCAATTTATTTTACATAATCTAAATTTATCTCTGTATTTTTATAATCTATTTAATCTTTTTTATGGGGATTAAATAGTTCAAAAAATAATAATTTTAAAATTGTCCTTCATGTTAATTATTTATCTATATTTTCTAACTACTTGTGTAAAAATTCCAAAGGTTCCTTATAGGCATTCTTTACAAAAATATACTTTTTGTTTCTTCATTCGACCTATAGGCTACACTATAACATCAAGATTGCCATAATAACTAAAAGCATAAAGTGTAGGATTTCAAACACATCATGACAACATAACACTTTCAATATTTGAAACTTGATTCCATCCTCTAAACTCTTGTTTAGTAAGGGTTTATTTTGGCATCAACAATGCTTCTTTTGAGGATTGATAAACCAAAGCATTAAACTCTTTGAAGATATGTATGAAGGAAAGAGCTTCAAAACTCTCCTTCACTTGCAAGAACTAATTCATGAGAGACTCAAGCAATAGATTGTTAATTCTACACTTATGATTGGCCCAAATATTCCATTAGTTTTAGTTACCAAACACCTGCAACTTTTTTACACCCTTATATGATTCTACCTTTAATATAAGCCACATAGCATATTTTTTTTCTCAATTGATTGGCTTGGCCCAACTACTAATTTTATCTTGAAATATTTTTTTTTTCCATAAATAGAATAACACCAACCTTGGGTAAACCTATGTTTCCTTGACAAGCTCCATATAAAAATAGCCAAGCTTAATCAACATCAATTTGAGGTTCATTTAAAGTTCTAAGGTGTTTCGTTTTCCTTGGAGGACCAATTTCCATTGCAGTCACTCCTAATTTTATGGGATACCTGAGCATGGTTTAACTCTACATCTTGGAAAATCATTTTGTTTTCGAATAACACCCAAAATCACAAAACAAGGAAAATCCTTGAAGACTTTTATAGATTTGTGTACTATCCAAGAATGAAAATATTATATCAAATATTTTTCTCCCATTTGTCTCTTACACTTGTAATATGAAATATCTCAATATAAATAGCTCCGGTAAAAGGACAGAAGAAAAACAAGTGATCCACAAATTTCTCATCATTTTTGCACAAAATACATCTTCTAGGACCTTGCATATTTCTCTTTTGGAAATTATCCCATATTAAAATTTTGTTGTCCTAAGCTACCAAAAGAATATTTTATATTTCAAAGGAATTGTAAACTTCCATACTTTTAATACCCCTAAGTCGAACCCCAAGTTGTAAATGCACATATGCTTCATAGGCTGGTGAGCCAGGATGTTTTGGGCCATAATTCCTTGTGATTATTTAGGCCAAAGAGCCCAAATGATAAAAGGATAGCAAGTATATCTTTGTAACATGTAATCACTCATATTATTGGCAAAATATATCTATATTGTAGACCAAGTCAGACAAAAGATATGGGGAGATAAAACTCCACTAGAGGGGAAGGGTGGGCTAAGGGTATAGGATGAGGAACTAAGCCAAGGGGGCTTAAGTCAAGGAAATATTATATTAATATTTCCTAAAGTCTAAATCATGAGATATCTTATCCTAAGTTCTTGAGGTGGGGAATGAGTCACCAAGTGGGGTCAAATCTATTTCATAAGGTAACAAGTGTCAATTTAAGAGCAGACAAATAAATGTGTGGAATTAGTGTAATTTCAAGAGGCTTTCCAATCATTTAAGGGATCATTCACTTTGAGCATTGGTACACCCTACCATCACCATTTTTTGTACCTATATTGGGAATCTTTGGGGGAGTTTTCAATAATGAGTAAACTTGGATCTTTGGATTTTAAGAAGCAGGTTGTAAGATCCATGCATGTTTGAAGAAGTACGTTGTCAATCCCGTGGGAAGTCTCTCTAGAAAGAGAACTGTTGAGAATTGTTTGTTGGTGCACTGGGAAATAGCTACAAATTTATGAGACTTTATGTCTGTCCTATTGTTGAATCCCTAAAAGGGAAGTGAGATAGTCGAAGGATTGTTGAGCAGAGAAGGGGTACACTTCCTGAGGTGGGACATGCATGTGAGAAATGAGAGGTTAACATGTAGGATAGTTGCAACAGATGGCACCTTGACCATAGATTTATTGTGTTGATTAGGCCTTAGTATGGATTAGGAAGCCTTCCCTGGTGGATTTTCTAGCCTCAACTCGGGGGTGACATGTTTTTGATAATTTATGAGCAACAAATTCTATGGCTGAGAGGAACGTCTAAGGTCTGGATGTAGTTGGTGATTTACCATTGAAATATAAGTGTTCTTTTATATATATTTATGTGTCAATTATTGTGTGTATGTTATGTTAATTATATATTCTTAAAATGTACATATCTATGCATGAATGGTTTGTTGTTAGTACTACATATTGTAGCATATGGAGGGCGTTTTAGGTAATTATTATAACAAGTAAACATACTCACCTAATAACTAAACTAGTTTTATGTTTTTCTTAAACAAATAAAAAATTACATAATTGAGTGAAAAGAAGTAAGGTGTTTTTATAATTAAGGTTAAGAAGATTTGTGTGTTATTCATAAATGGCTTCCTCTATAGCTTCTGAGCAATTTTACAATCTTTTGTATACTAGGTGTTGGTCATTTGATTTTTGTTTATAGGTGGATGGACAAAGTTGGTTCCTTATTTTGTTACAACCAGAATTCACACCCATTATGAATTTCAAGAACACACATGTATTCGTGTCTAAATAGCATTGGATTTTGCCAAAACTTGGCACATGGAATTTCCCCATGTACACTTGCTTCCACATGGGTTTTATAAATGAAAGAAATGTGTGCACATTTATTTGTGAAGAAATTTGACAAAAAAACATGACCCTTTTCTCCATTCTTTTTGTGTAGAAAGGGATGGTATACCTTGGTGATGACTCTCTGCTGAGCATAGTTGGCCACGATAGATTCTTCATCAGATTCCTTGATGGCATAGTACAAGGTATTAATGGAATTTTTTATATTTTGGGTTTGGAACAAAACCTACTATTAGTAAGCACACTTAATGATGCAAGTGTGGGGGTTGTTTTCTTTGACAAAGGGTGTAAGATGGTCAAAGGAGCTATGTTACTCAATAAAGGTGTTCATGTGGAAACTTTGTTCCAACTTGATGCATACACTATTAAGTGTAATAGTTCTTCAATTTCTGCAATGGAGAGATCTATCAGATCTACACCTTCACAATCAAATCTTATATCTACTTCTAAAGGTCACACTTTTTGGGTACCTAAACAAGATATTTATTGAGAAAGAAATCTATTTGCAAAGAAGGCAATGCTATGGCACCAAAGATTGGCCCATATAGGTGAGAAGTCCCTATAGGCCTTGAAAAACAAAAATATCGTCGATGTATTAAAAGATTGTTCTCTTGAATTTTATTTTTATGAGCATTGCATCTATGGAAAATAGAACCGTGTTCAATTTTATTCTAGTTCTCACAAATATTTTGGGTTGTTGGACTTAATTCATCCTGATGTGTTTGGTCTAGTTAAAGTAACTTCAATTTCTAAGTCTTTGTATTATGTGTCATTCATTGATGATTATTCTAGAAGGACATGGGTATATTTCTTAAAATTGAATCTCATGTTTTTTTCAATTTTGAGCAGGTTAAAGCTGTTAGAAATAATAGGTGTGCTTGTTTAACCATAGACAATATAGCAATATTGTCACCCAACCATAGGCCAAAGCCACCCCCGAGCACCTTAACCTTGATAGAGAGAATAATTATGGAAGCAAACCCTAGGTCCAAAAGCCAATCAAGGTAGCGTACCACTCTCCAAAGCTAGTGTACCAAGAAGAAAGTCCAAACCATAACCAAGAGAAATTCCAAGCCTAAAACCAAAAATACTAGTTGCAGTAGTTGCAGCTACAACTACTCTCCAGACTTGTGCACTTACTAAATTTCTACAACGCGCACTAAATTTCTACAATCATGAGTTGTGTGTGTCCAAATTAGCTCTGGTATCCTGTATTTATACTGCTCTTCCTTAATTTTTTGGGCCAACTTCTCTTTCTGGAGGCTAACAACTCAATATTAATTATTTTCTTTAGTCGACTTTTCTTCAAGGGTTATGTCCAATGCTTTAGGGTTTATTCTATCTTCCTAAAATATTCTATTCTTGTTAGGGTTACATGTGGAGGTTTAATACCTCCTGCAACTACCATAATATCAACACTCCCTCCTATCTAGGGAGGTATTTAAAGGTAATGGTCTTGAGAACAAACATACCATTCAACATGTAGCATCATCATAACC
The DNA here is from genome assembly GCA_009831015.1 of Picea engelmannii. Classification (NCBI taxonomy): domain Eukaryota; kingdom Viridiplantae; phylum Streptophyta; class Pinopsida; order Pinales; family Pinaceae; genus Picea; species Picea engelmannii. Next base: position 603,924 of record ML799177.1, read on the forward strand.
ACACAGGCTATCTCATGATCAAATCACGAGCACCATCATCAATATTAGTATCATATGATAGCATCAAATGGTATCATCTCTCAAATTCATACTCCATCTGAGTAATTAGGCATGATGATGGATAAGCCACTCACTCCACAGAGTGATACAAGAATCATTCTTCCAATCCAGACATATGTCCTAGAAGAGTAACTATTCCAACATATGTCGGAAGCCATGCCATGGGATACAAGGACTATTCTTCTAATCCAGACATACGTCCTAGAAGAATAAATGTCCTGGACCATTTTCCTCCTTGAGAATATCTTTCCACCAACATACTGACTATCCATATAGCTGATAATAATTTCCAACACTATTGATAGTCTTCATGGAAATCAAAACAATGTCATTCAATAGAACACAACTATGTCTATCCATAGTAGTACACAACTACTATCCAGTGGTACACAACCACACCAAGTAGCACACGGCTACTTAATTAGCGATGCATAGTCACAACTAGTGGAACACATCCACCATAGTAGCATACATCTATTGTCCAGAGAAATACAGTCTCCATAGGAATCATATCATCTTATATCAACCTGTATAAAACAATATCATGATATAAAATGAGTCATTTGGGCCATTCTTCCACTCACATATGTGAGATATGGAATATCATCTTCCCTCAAAAAGTAAAACATCAGCAATGGGCTATTTGGACTATTCTTCTCAAGCATAGAAGTATAATTGTCCCTGATTTCTGAGCCTGGACCATTCCCCTAACTGGGTCATTCCTCCGACACTAATAATAGTGAAACCTAGAGAGAATGAGTCTTCCCTAGGGAATGCATGTCCCTGATTGTTGAACCTAGACCATTCACCTAACTGGGCCATTCCTCCAGCACTAATCATAGTGAAACATGGAGAGAATGAGTCTTCCCTAGGGAGTGACCATCCGAACCATTTCCTAATGGAAATGTTTGTCCTGCACCAACCTCCAAAATAGACCATTCTTTAAAACTTCTCACAACTGTGAACTTCGAAAGGATGACTGCTCGGTGAGGCAGACCATTCTACATGACCACTACTCAGAGTGACTGCTAAGAAGAATTATTTTCCCTCATATTGGCCATAAGGGGAATTGTTGTATATTGTACATCAACAATCTATCAGACCATTTTCATTATGAAAATGACTGTCCGATCATGCTTGTCCGTCAGAAATCTCAAACCACTTTCCAAACTAGAAAGGAACTTCTCATCCTGGACCATTTTTCAAACTGAAAAATGACTTTCCATAAATCAATAACATATCTGTGCTCCCTCCCAACCTGGGAGTGATTTCTTCCTTTTTCAATAAGGAATTCATCTCCACGAGCCCCAATTTGCTCATCCGTGGATATATATTGGAGAACCACTTATCTTTTATGGACTTCATCATGGGGAATATAATGATTGATCTTAATGTACTTTGGTCTGTCATGGAACACTAGTTTTCTTTGAAGGCTTCATATAGCTCTGATCATTACAATATATCATGGTCGAATTCAACACTTTTGTTTCCTGCTAGATCATGATATCGTGGAAAGACTCAAACTGAAACATATCCAAGTAACACTTCTTATGTCATCAAGAGAGTTTTCCATGGATTAGCAATCCATCATCCCATACTTCTGAGTAACTATTTTGATACACTATCTCTGTCATAGAAAGTTTTCACCACGCTTATGTTGTATATGAGATACTCTTCATCAAGTTGTTTGAATCCATACAAGGTCTTCTTATATTTTCATGCATGGGTCTCTTTCTAGTATAAGCTTCTTTCTCACTTGTTTTATTAGGAAGAACAGTCTTTTACATGTAAATTCCAATCCATGGATATTACAAGAAGTATATTTGGTCTACTGGAACAAGTTGTTGTCATAGTCTTCTCGCTCCTTCTAGAAGAACCTATGAATATTGCAATGCTTTCATTCATAATTATTTTTCACATTTTCTTACATACATTGTTATTTATCATAACTTCCATTTATTCTTCTCGATTTCTTCTAGTGGGTTCAAACCAAGATGGTAGTATTTGTGATTCTTGGTATAATAACTGGTTGTTCTGGATTTTCTTTCTTTCTTGGAATCTTCATGTTCCTCCTCATGTTTCTCTTTAGCTCTTGGGCCCATGGAGTTTTCTATAGATTCCATGCCTTGAATATTCCAACTTATTCCTTTCATCATGGGATCATGGATGTAGATGGACAACCAAGGATACTTTAAGGCTTCTTTTCGAAGAAGACTTCTTCTGAACACGTGTTGCTTATCATGGTTGACACTGTTATAGAAAGATTTATCTCACCATTGCTATGTTGCACAGAGGACCTTTTTCTATTTCCCTATGCAGAATTTTTATCCCTTTTTGATGAATCTAGAGCTAAAAATATATACATTTTTCCACATATACACTCCCTAACTGCTATGCAAGATGCGTATATGTTGCTTCTCCATTATAGCTCACGTATATCGGGATTTGTGGAAAAAAATACAAAATGAGGTCAGGTTTCCATGTCACGACAAAAGATCTCTGATCCTTGGCCTTCCATGTACTGGAAATGTTCTAACTCAGCCCTTCAGTTGCATTCTAGAGGATATAAGAGCACAATTTCAAACTATGGAAAAGGGGGAGAAAGCATTCAACTTTGAGAGAAAAGTTACTCTGGAGAAATTAATTCATATTGAGTCTGCATCCCTTTGTCCCTCAAGTCTGAACACAGTGTTCAGCCCCCAAGATCTTCCCTTATTGTTGAGAGGACCTCTTTGCCTCTTTCTCATGAGCTTGCCTTTGGTGGAGTATTGAAGTGGTGGGTACCTAGTTGGAAGGAACTTGGTTTCTTGGTTTCGAACCATACCGACACAGAAGTCTGTAATGTTGACACTTCTGCTGATCAATTATTAATAGAAATAATCCTTTCCCGTCCTATTGATTTCTTTAAAATATATGATTATTATCCATGGGCGTGTTTGTAATGTCTATTAATGGATTATGCTATCTGATGTGCTAACTCCTTTTATATCATCACTATATACTTGCTTTGCTTGTTTGTTGAGAACTTCTTGAAGGTATAAAGATTTTGGTCAAAGTGCTCAACGATGAAATATCATCAAATGTTGGATCGAGGTAGGCCTCTTTCTTATATTGCACATTAGTCTATATAGAATATGTTGGAATTGAGTTGATTTCTATAGTCATACCTATCTATTGGGGTTTACCCTTGGCCATAGAGAGTTTTTCCCTTGTAACAAAAATGGCGACTCCACTAGGGAGAGATATTCCTTCTAAGGGTTGAAGTACTTTTTCTTCTTACATTGCTCTTTTTCCTTTGTGTTTCTTGTCGTATTGCTGCTTAACAGATCATGTTCACTCTGAGTCCGAGTTTCCAACCTTTTACCCTTACATGGCCTTGTTTTAAAGAATATACTCACTTTTTTCCTTGAAACTCGCATATACACACTGTAAATGTGTTGAACCTGCACATAATAGATATAGATAAACAATGATACACACATTTGCAGAGAGAATAGAAGAAAGAAGAAGAAGGAGAGAAAGAATGAAAAAATTCTCATTAACCGTATTCCACACTCAAAGAGTGAATCATTTACAATAGATATAGGATACATGAGTAACTAATGAGCCATAGTGGTGGTCTAGAGTGATCTGGACACACACCAACAGTTACAGGAGTAAACTTCCACCTAGTCTAGTCTCTTAGGCAATTACGAGCGTGAACTGCCCACCTAGATGAGTTAACTAGTCAACTAGTCTTCAGTTAACTGAATGAACAGAGAGTAATAAGGAGTTAACTTAGGGAATCAAGGGTAATGCGTTAGTTTGGTGAAGATACCAAGGCAAGTGCACATTAGTTGGTGATGATCCCAATGTTACATGGTGACAAAACCAATGCAACATCTAAACTCAACTCAACTAGTCAAACTGAAGTGTCAACTGAAAGAGAATATTCTCTAGGAGGAATATTCTCTCCTAAAATATAGGAGACTGGATAATGACTAATCATGACTAATAAAAAAGGAAAAATCTTATGAAAAATAAATCCTAGGTGTGTGTGAAGTAACGCCAACACATGCTTGTTGTCTCACTGCAAGAAGCGTATATACGTTATGTTCTCCTAAACAACCATGTATACCACTTCCCCTTGCTTGTTTGCTTGGTTGAGTGACTAACGGGTAGGATTTAAATATTGTTGAGCCTTCTTAGGTCTCTATAGTGTCTGTTGAGATTATCTGGGATGGCAGGAAGCCTGTTTGGAGTTGAATTTTTTTGGGCGTAGTCTTTCTCTTTATTTTCTATTTTTAATTTGTCCTTGGATTCTGGGTTGTTTGCTTGGTTGCCTGGTATTCTGCTTGAGTTACTTCTTTTATACACAGTAGGATTCATTTTTCAAGTTGCTTATCAGTCCATGCATTTTCTTTTTAGAATATTGAAAATACAAAAAAATAGGCATTTTGCATTGGTTGTCATTTTTGTCTTTGGATTTTTATCATTAGCTTAACACATTTAGTGAAAGATTGCATTTTACCTCTGAATTGCAGATTTGAAATTGAAGACTGCACTGTTTTTATTAGCATATCATTCATTGAAAATTTAAAGATAGACTTTTCATTATATCCATATTTATTTTCTGGCAGAGTCATAACACCATGAGTTTCACTTCCATACATTTTTGAGTAACCACGACCAATAAAATTTACGCTTTAAACTAAAATTGATCAGTCACGATTTTATTTTTTAAGGTGCACAAACTATCTTAGGATTTAGAGCCTTGGAATAGGATTTTGTGAGTAAACTTCTCCAAGGAAGTTAAATCAACAAATGTGTCTGAGACAGGGAGTTGAGAAGTCCATTGTATAATTGGTAAGATCAGAAGGCTCCACTCACACCGGAGTTAATCATGAGGTCACGCGAAGTTAGTTGAAGGGATAACCCCTAGATACTCACCTAGTGTCAGATATATTTTTGTGGATTTATTCGTATTTGGGGATCTTGCTAGTGCCCATACCTCTATGAGAGGCAATGCTTTCAAGGTTTCGAGCTTTGATACCCTGCCCATACGGTGATCTAGACTTATGAATGCTCGCCTGTGCATAGGTTATACAGTGGTTTATTAGTTGCTTGACTTAGGTATCTCATAGGTTACTTGCAGGGGTTATTCTGCTTGTACCCTGAGTCAGATAAGGGTCGGACAACACAGAACCTTTATGGAGGATTACCTCTCTGGGGGGATCTGACCGACTGGTTGTTAAGCCCACGAGGGCCCTTATAACTGATTATGTTACCTCCAAAATTTGGCGGGGGAGTCTCAGGTCCCTCCTGGATGAGACATGCCTTTTTTTGCAAGGGAAGCCACTCAGCCACTTTAGCCCGTTTGCATGCATATTGGTCGTTCGACTTTTTGGTATGCTCTTTGACTACTAGTCAACCTTAGGCATATTTTTTGGGTTTCATCATTATGGACAGTAGAGTTTCTTTTGCTCCCTCATTCACTGCTACCTACCCCATGATACCTCCTAATTTCATGGGGACGGACCCTTCCGTGTTTTAAAATGGTATGAAGAACTACAACGCTCAGTCCACACCTTGGGTCTCTAGCCATTTTTCTGTTGATATGCCTTCACCCATGCAACCCTCTCCCTGGACCACATATATGAATCCTAGCATTGGACCTGGGGGTACCATGGCTCTGATGCCTACTTCTTCGTTTGATATGAGTCGTGTCCCCATGGGAGGTTGGAACCTTCCCCCCTACGGATCTAATACTAGTTATTCTCTTTCAAGAGCCAGTACTCAGATGGGTGCCTATCCTACTTATTACCCCCCACCCATGTATCTTTCATCTTCCATGTCAGTTCCTTCGAACACGTTTTCCATGACAGGTCCTCAATTACCACCAGGTCTTTCATATGGAGAGAACTAGTTTTACGGTTCGGGCTACCCTCTTTATGGGACCCCTTCACAAGGGGGAAACATATATCCTCACTTGAATAATCCTTATCCTACCTTGTTATCTTCACAAACCTCAGTGACAATGCCCATCCAAACCTCTTCGGACCATTTTGGTGTGAACCACCACCTTTCTGGGCTAGGGCAAGACATATACCAAGATCCTACCTGGCTTGCAATTTTTCAGAATCAATATTTCCCTGGACTGTGGAATCAAATGCCACCATCAATCACCAGCCCAGTCACTGTCAGTCATACTGGTGCTCCATCTCCAGCCTCTTCTAGTTATGTTGGAGATGGGTCGACTTCTTCTACAAACTATGTCGACAACTTGCCCGCAACCTCTACCAATTATATTGGGCGCACTGTTATTTTTTCCTCGAATCATAGCCATGTCACGTCTCCCACTTCTATTCATCATACAAGAGACAACTCTCTTTTTCCTGCTAATTACATTGAGAAGCCTAGACGCCTCAGACATAAGCCTAAATTATTTTGCAGGACTTGCGAAGGAAGTCATCTTACTCATTTGTGTCTGATTATTGCCGAGATACCAGAAGCATGGGGCTCACCCAAGAGCCCTTCAAACTCTGAGGCATCTGTGGTTTCTCTTCACACCACTTCTCCCTTGATCATCTCAGTGGGTCCACCTATGCAATCTTCTCCCAACCTCACCCCCTTTGTTAAGGGTGAAGCATCTCTTGCCCCCATTACTATGCATCCTCTTCAGCCTATAATTGAAGAAGTGGCCACACCAGTGCAATCTCTGGTCAACCCTACCCTCCCTGAAGAGAATGACACACATGTCAGTCATGTCATCAACATTTCAAGTCCTCCCCCTTCTGAATAGGAGAGATTTATTCTTCCCCCGAATGCTCCCCCTCCAAGTCCTAATGACGTTCCTTTCGATTGGGACGACCTGATGGGACATCCCATTCCCCCACCTATGTCTTTTCCATTAAGAGGCATTATTCAAACCATCACAGAGATTTTATCCTCCATTAGCACCTTCTCCTCCTTGACTTGGAAAGCATTGGGTTTTCCCAAGCTCTTGTTAGCTATCCACAAGACACTAACTTTTGGCAGAAGGCTGAGACGAGAGCCTTGGCCTCCCCCTTTACATGTTTATTAAACTCCCAATAACGAGTCTCAACTAATATCTTTTTTGACTCATTCAAAAACTAAAAACATTGTCAAGTCATTTGTCCCTTTCACACTCGTTAAAATTGGATTTGAAAGATCGTGAGTCCTAGTTAAGCTCTTTTCTAACTCGCTATCAAAAATAGAAAAGATTGTCGAGTGAACTTGTATTTTTCACACTCGTAAATTGGATTTGAAAAGACATCTATTTGGCACAAGTTTACCCCTTTTTCACACCAAGTAGACTAAAATATATAAAAAATGACATTTTTTGGCGTTAAGTTGTGATTACATCTCATGCCCTCGCTTTTTGTATTGAGCCTTTAGTCGGTTCTCGCTTTGCATTATAAATCGTTGCCTAAGTAGTTTGCATCCTCAACCAAGCAGAGCCTTGCTTTTATCCTTCACAATTTGACACCCTATACCCTGGAGGGAACATCACCCGAAGTGTCCATCTCCCACATGCATTTCCTTGCATTAAGTATAGGTACGTTCCACTGTTGGAACTAGTTTTGCTTACTTGCGACACTCATTCCCTCCTCTATATCATAGCATTCATTTGTTATGAAAAAAAAAAAAGAGGGGCGGGAAGGGAATACTATATTGTAATTGGAAGTAGTCGTGTCTCCTTTGAATAGAGCACAAAGTTATTAAGTTCATGTGTCATCATAATTTTGGGTTTAGCACGGCCTTAGGAATCTGATCACGCTACAAACTTTTCTCTACCAATTGGTTACTCTTCCAGCCCCTATAGAGAACGTTATTGATGCCTCCTGCATCTAATTGTCACATCATTGATTCCATGCTGCCAGAGTCCACCATATGTCTCATGCTCTTGTTCAAAGGAAGTCTATCAACCTGTGTCAGCCACTCCTCAGAAATATTGACTTTGCATGTTGGCCATACCCTCAGTTTGTCTCAGAATCACATGATACTTTGGTTTTATCATGCACCCTGACCCTACTTTCATCATTGGTAGGTCACCTTGAACCCATCAATCGACATTTCAGCATTGGTCATTGACTGGGTGGTTTCCCTTGTGTTCGATGGCAAGAAATCTATTCACACTTTGGGATTCATGCAGTGTCTTGGATGCCATTAGCCTTATTGGTGGTTTCCTCACCTTTGTCAGTACGTTTTCATCATTGGTTGTTATTCAGAGGGTCCTTTTCGTGTATCGCTTGAATTTCGCACACACAAAAGATGCACATGGTCGTTGGTTCGTGAACATGTTCTTCATCCGATATCCACCAAATCATGAAGCTCCTTATTTGTTCCTCATGCTAACTGATGAGAGATGCCTCAATGCTCTCCTTTCAGTGGGTCTCCTTCCATCAACTTCGGCTAATTTATTCTAGATATGGGACCTAGAGTTTCATGAGTACCTTGAGGCTTATAGTCATTAGTGGCAGTCTCTCTCACCATTGATAGATAAGAATACATCAATTTCTCCTGATCAATGGATCTCTCAAGTCTTCGACACCAAATCCTTTATTCACATTTGTAGAGATGTACTCGGTTCCTTGATACCTACTTTCATTATCGGTAGGTTGTCTCATGTTTCTTAACGATATACTTCAATGACTCGTAATCAAATGATGTCTCATCGTGTTCGACATCAACTCATTTATTCACATGATGTAGACTTGCACCATTGGTAGATAGTGTAGAAGACTTGAAGACATCACTATGTGGCCGCATCTTTCCTGAGTTGTTGCTTCCATTTCATTGGACCAGTACCTATTTGACTTCAGTGATCACGGGAGATCAGAATGTACTCCATGGTATACATATATATTCGAATTGATTTTTGAGACTGGTTTCACTGGGCCTTGTTCGTGACTATGACATCTTTTGGCATATAACCGCATTTGTATTTGCCTATTCATGGCCATGAACACTTGTTTGGTATATTTTCCACATGGATCTGTATTGTATTCTTGGCAACCATGTATGAAAAGTCAGTACATAATGTAATAAGTAATTAAGTTCGTCCAGTTGGTTCTCTACCACTCCACTTCTAGGTTATTTATAATGTATTTCGTTCATTGCAGATACTCCTCTGATATCACACATTAGGGGGCATTTTTTATAGCAAGATTTGCGTCACCATTTCTATCTTGCATAGAGGACCTTTTTCCATTTCCCTATGCAGACTTTTTATCCCTTTTTGATGAATCCAGAGATAAAAAATATACATTTTTCCACATATACACTCCCTAACTACTATGCTAGATGTGTATACACTTGCTTCTCCATTACATCTCACGTATATCGGGATTTGTGCGAAAAAATACAAAATGAGTTCGGGTTTCCATGTCATATGACAATATCTCTGATCCTTGGCCTTCCATGTACTGGAAACATTCTGACTCGGCCCTTTAGTTTCATTCTGGAGGCTATAAGAGCACAATTTTGAACTATGGAAAAGGGGGAGAAAGCATTCAACTTTGAGAGAAAAGTTACTCTGGAGAAATTACTTCATATTGAGTCTGGATCCCTTTGTCCCTCAAGTCTGAACACAATGTTCAACCCCCAAGCTCTTCCCTTATTGTTGAGAGGACCTCTTTGCCTCTTTCTCATGAGCTTGCCTTTGGTGGAGGATTGAAGTGGTGGGGACCCAGTTGGAAGGAACTTGGTTTCTTGGTTTTGAACCATACCGACACAGAAGTCTGTAATGTTGACACTTCTGCTGATCAATTATTAATAGAAATACTCCTTTCCCGTCCTATTGATATCTTGCAAATATATAATTATTATCCATGGGCCTATTTGTAATGTCTATTAATGGATTATGCTATCTGATGTGCTAACTCCTTTTATATCATCACTATTTACTTGCTTTGCTTGTTTGTTGAGAACTTCTCACAGGTATAAAGCTTTGGGTCAAAGTGCTCAACAGTGGAATATCATCAAACATTGGATTGAGGTAGGCCTCTTTATTGTATTGCACATTAGTCTATATAGCATATGTTGGAATTGATTTGATTTCTAGAGTCATACCTGTCTGTTGTGGTTTACCCTTGGCCATAGAGAGTTTTTCCCTTGTAAGAGATACTTTCAATGGGAACATGGAAAGATAGTTCACAATCCTCAATGGATCATATCATTTAGTGTTCTCTCCCTCCTAATCCTTGCTTCATGCATGAATACATGCTCTTCTTTTGGAATTATGTAATCAACTCCCTCCAACTAAGAGAGTCCACGCTTCTGTCTGCATCCTTATTGCCTTCTGCAAAGTGTCACAAGTTTTTTTCTAATTTCCTCTTTATTGTTGACTTCTTTCTGTTTTGGATTATTTTGGGTCTCTTCAAGTTTGATTATGATTTCGGCTTATTGTTACTTATATAATATATTCCACAGGAATTGTTACCGAGGATTGTCGACATACTTCATATTTTCATGTGTATTGCTTGACTTGTAGTCATCGTGATAGCAATCCTTATCTTGTTATTCTTCCATAGGTATTGTTTCACTTGAACATCTTATCTTCTAAGAAATATATATTCATGATATGTATAAAATCTATGTAAACATGGTATGTACAAGAACTTTGAAGAATATTGTTACCTTGAATAAAAAATAAGTATTATTGCTTCATCTTGTTTGACTTCCTTTGAGGGTTCCTTTTCTTCGACAACTGTTTCTTCATGTGTTTCCTTCATTTTCTTTAACTCGGGACAATGATTCATATTTTCGACAATTGAAGAATTTTATTTTTGACATATACTTTTCATGATTTGGTTTCTTCCTTGAGTCAAACTTCTTTTTATTTATGAATTTCTTGAACTTTGCTATGAGGTTCGATCATCATCTTTCCTTTGGAATTTATCTTTTGCGCTAATCCTTGATTCTTCTTGTGCACAAAAAGTCCAAAGTTATTCAAATGTGGAATACTCTTTTCTTGTGTTCATGCTTGAGGCAAATGCATCCCATGCCTTGGGAAGGCCATTGAGTACTATATTTACCAGTTCCTTTTTCTGAAATTATTTTTTCAATAGCTTGTAGTTGATCTCTTAACTGAGATATTCTTATCAAGTATGATGTTATGTTGTCGTCATCATTCATTTTCATGTCACAGAGCTCATTCTTCAGACTCATTACTTGTCCAAAGTTTCTGACTTGGAAGAGGTTAGTTAGGGCATTGTACATCTTATTAGATGAGTCAAGATGAGAGATGTAGGGTATCAATTGGTCTTTTACAGAGTCCACTATGATACTCATGGCATTGATGTCATTGTTCCTGAACTTCTCCATAACTGTGACGTTCTGAGGTTCCTTCTCTTTTCCTTCTTCAAATTTTGGTTCCACGATCTTTCCTTTCACGACATCCAAAAATAATATCATCAACATAAACTTCAATTAATAAAATACTATCTTCACTTACATTGATGTAGAGGTTGTTGTCTGCACTTCCTTTTCTGAACCCTTCCTATTGTAAATATTTATCCAATCTAGAGTACCATGCTCTAGGAGCCTGTTTTAGACCATACAATGCCTTCTTTAATTTACACACATAATCTGCATTCTCTGACAACTGAAATCCTTCTAGTTTTTCAATGTAGACTTCTTCGTCAAGTTCCCCATTCAGAAAATTGGATTTTACGTCCATCTGATAGAATTTAATATTTTTGGAGCATGCATAAGCTAAAAGCAATCGGATTGCTTCCATTATGGAAACTACAGAAAATGTCTCTTCAAAGTCAATTCCTTCAACTTGTGCATATCCTTTACATACCAATCTATCTTTGTTCCTTATAACATGTTCATCTTCATTCAATTTATTCCTCTATACCCACTTTGTGTCGATCACATTATTATCCTTTGGTCTTGGAACCAATTCCCAAGTGTCATTTTTCTCTATTTGATCCAATTATTCATCCATGACCTTATTCCAAAATTCATCCTTGCTAGCCTCTTCAAAACAGGTTGGTTCAATCGTAGATGAGAGTGATAGGTGCATTTTTTCTGGTGAACACATTCTTCTTCTAGTCTCAACTCCCGCATCTTTGTTTTCGATAATCTAATATGAAGGATGTTTCTTCTATACTCGTCTACTAGGTGTCTTTGGAGGCACTTGTTGAACTTTCTCTTCTTCTTCTGTCAGATCCTCTTCATCTAAACCTTCTTTTTTATCTTCTATTTCTTCTTTGTAAAGTTGTTCCATTAATTCATTTTCTTCATCCTTTAATTCTTGTCTACTTGTTTCATCAATTATTACGTTGATGCTTTCCAAAACTTTGTTCAATATTAGATTGTAAAACTTGTATGGTTTCCTTGTACTTGAGTAACCAACAAGTACTCCTTTGTCCAGACGAGAGTCAAACTTTCTCATTCTGCCATCTTTTCTTTTGATGTAGCATTTTCTTCCAAAAACTCTAAAGTGCTTCACATTTGTTGGTCTTCCTTTCCATAGCTCGTAGGGAGTTTTGTCAGTTTTGTTTCTGAGAATTACTCTGTTTTGAATGTGAATTGTTGTATGCACTGCTTGTGTCCAAAAAGTATTTGTCAATTTGGAATCCATTATAATTATTCGAGCCATTTCCTGTACTGTCATGTTCTTTCTTTCAACAAATTCGTTCTGTTGAGGTGTCCTAGCAATGAAGAATTGACTTTTTATTCTATGACTGTTGCAGTAGTCTATAAATTCCTTTGAAGTGAACTCTCCTCCATTATCAGATCTCAAGCATTTGATTTTTGAATCCATTTCATTTTTAACGATTTCATTGTAGATCTTGAAGTTTTCAAAAACTTCTGACTTATTATTGAGAAAGAAAATTGCAGTCATTCTTGTATAATAATCAACTAATAACATAAAGTATTTCTCACATTTTAAACGGTACAACTAGATCAGTATGCACAATTTCCAGTGGTCTTGTCATTGAATATTCCTTTGATTTGAACCTGGTATTTGTTTGCTTTCCTTGTTGACAATGCTTGCATAAAGCATTGGTTGGTTTCGTGATTTGGGGTATTTCTCTGACTGGTTCTCTTTTTCTGACTTTGACAACGTTATAAAAATGTATGTGACCCATTCTTCTATGCCATAGCCATCTTTCATCTTCCTTTCCTAGACAACACTTTTCATTTCCAATTTCACTTAACACATATATGTTGCTTGAAGTTCTCGCAGCTGTAGTAATCAATTTTCCTAAACCTTCTTTTCTTATCTCAAACTTTTGTGAATCGAAAGTAACTTTATGACCTTGGTCACACATTTGACTCACACTTAGAAGATTATGTTTCATATATTCTACTAGTAGAACATTTTATGCCTTTGTATTCTTGTTCCCAATTATGACTGTGCCTTTTCCAATGATTTTAGTTGAATCATCGTTTCCGAAGGAGACTGGTCCATCTCTTTCCTTTCTTAATGTAAGAAACATGTCTCTATCACCTGTCATGTGTTTTGAACAACCACTGTCAACATACAAACCATGTTTCTTTTTCTTCTCTTGTAGAGTGAGAGTGCATTCTTCATTGTTGTATTGCTTCTGTGATTGTTGTTGTTATGTTGTGGTTCTCTAGGAGGGATTTTCATTTTGCAATCTTTGGCCATCTGTCCAAAGTTGTTACACTTGTAGCATTCCACTTCAATGCTCAATGATTCAAACCTGTTGTAAATTCTTATCTGTGTTTCACTAGGCCTTCTTGGATAACCCTTTTGTGTATGAATTTCAAATTTGTTTATGTTCATTTTGTTATCTCTGCAATTCACAGCTTTATGTCCAAAATTATTATATGCATAACATAAACCAAAAAAAATAGTTTGATACCTGGGAGTTGAAGATCTTTTGAAAGGAGGTGCTCTTATGAATCCTTCTTCTTCCCGAGACCTATCTATTTATGTCGGTCATTGATTCTGAATTCTCAATCTTCTCAGTGGAAGAGTGTCCCTGTAATTTTCTATGTAGGCCTTCCTATCCCCTTTGATTATTTCTGCATATATTTTTAGATATATTTCTTGTTCTTTTGTTTTGGATCTTGATCCATTTTCTGTCTGATTGTATCAAAGTCTAGACTTTTCATGATTAGGCCTTTGATTGTTGATAATGTCATTCAAAAATTTTGAGTTGTTCTGCATATTTTTCTTTTGAAGATCCTTTCTTAATGTGACAATCTCTGCTTCCAAATTTTCAATGATCATGTCTCTTCCTTCTAGTTGTTCTTTGAGTGCTTCTTCAATTCTTTATTTCCTTCAATTTGAACCTTTAAATTTGTGATCATTTGTTCTAATTCTTGAGTGTCTTCTTTCTTGTCTAGTTCCTCTTGTAGCTTCTTGTTTTTCCTCTTTTCTCTTCTGATAACTTCTATGGCACTCAACAATTCCTCTCGGTAGTCAACTTCTGCTTATACTTCTTCATATTCTTCTTAGGCTTCTTCATGTTCTTCTTTAGATTCTTCTTTATCAGAGTCTTCTACTATCATGAATAGAAATCTTTCTGTCTCACTGTCACTCACTTCATCTTGATCTGATAATGATATGTCTTCTTTAGTGCATAATATGTTCTTCAAACCATTCTTTGTGGTTCTTTTGTCTTTATATGTTTGTTTTCTTTTTGAGTAACCTTCATCATTTCTCTTTTTCTTATGAGGACATTTGTTATCAAAATGAACAATACCATCACAATTAAAACAAATTAAAGGAATCTTACCTCTATACCTGTCATCGGTTCCCTTGTTCAAACTTTTGACAAAGTTGGCCCCTTCTTCATCATCTTCTGAGACGTCATTGTTGCTACTATGTTCTTTTTCTTGTTGCTTTTCCTTTTTCTTTGATCTTTTGGATGATTTGAAGGCTGCTTCTCTTACATATATATTTTCCTTTTCAGTTCTCATTTCATATGCTGTAAAGATTCCATGTAGTCTATCCATGCTTATTGAGTTTAGATCTTCTCTTTCTTCTAGTGTTAATATCTTAGGGTCAAATATCATAGGAAGAGATCTTAGTACCTTTTGAACAATTATAGATTCTTTGATTTCTTCTCCCAATCCCATGATTGCATTTACTGTTTCATTGACTCATAAGAAGTAAGTTGCAATATTCTCATCTTCCTTCATCTTTAGGTGTTCGAATTGACCTCTGTAAGTTTGAAGCTTTGATGCTTTGACTTTTGAATCTCCTTCATAAATATTTTAAAATTTGTCCCAAATCTCTTTTTCGGATTTACAATGTGCAACTTTGGTGAATACCGTTTCACCAAGACCATTCAGAAGTGCATTTTTGGCTTTGGATCTATTTTGACCAAGTTTCACTGCTTTGTCATTTGTTGGTGGAATTGTTGGTACTTTGTATCCATCTACAATAGATTTCCAAATTTGAAATCCCTATGCTTGTATATATGTCTTCATCCTTATGCTCCAAAATGCATACTTATGTCCATCAAACTGTGGTATTCCATTTTTATACAAGTGGTTTCTCTCCATGATCTACCTTTCATTGGTTAAAATAATTTATGAAGGAACCTACTCTGATACCAATTTTTGGATTACTGAGACGATGGGGGTGAATTAGTAATAGAGAAATCTAATCCTTTTTAACCATATAATCCAAGTGTTATATCAATGTAGAAGTATCATCCAATAACTGCAGATTAAATAAGAAATGAACAAATGAACAAACATACACATACACAGTACACCAGTATTTTACGTGGAAACCCAAAGTGGGAGAAAACCACGGAATGTTTTTTCTTATATGTCTTGAAGAATTACTTTCCTTGGAAGCACCAACTTCCTTTGTTTTCCAACTGCAACTGGAAGGAGGCTCCAACCTCCTAGTTTCTCAGGCTACAACTTGAAGGAATCTTCAACTCCCCAATTGTCTGGCTACAACCAGAAGGAGGCTACAACGCCCTAAGTTCTCCGGCTACAACCGAAAGGTGGCTACAACCACCTATCCTTGCCTCGTCAAACCACCCTGACGTAGGAGTAGAATGATGAAACCATTGCCACACTATCACTTTGAGATATACCACTGTACAACTGTATCAACCTATACCACTGACCTTCATCCAACATGTACAACTTCCCTATAATCAATCTGTACCTGAACTGACCATGTATAAAAAAAAATACAACAGGTACATTACCTATAGTACTGCAATATGTGTATGTGCGTTCCCTATCTGTTATGCAGCCCGTGTATGTATGTGACCAAAATGTTATGCAACCTGCATATGCCTTATGAAAACTATGGTTTCCTTTCTCTTGAAAACTTATGAACCTATGTAACTTCTTTCACATAGATCTGTAATATGTCATTGTATCCAGACTGTATATGTACCCCATGCTCGCATCCTCTTTACCTAAAATCTCTATATATCTCTCTAATCATGTGACATATAAATGTGTGTAATCATAAACAAGTATAATATACCTCACATGATCCAGACATCAAACCCTCTCTGGTATTCAGCCTCTTAATACATCAACCACTTCACAAATAGAATCTCTCAACAATGTAACATAAAAACCCTTAGCTATATGCTAAGAAATACAAGATGTGCCACAACTCTAACAATATGTATCAATGATAAATGATACCAGCACTATATTTTTGTAGCTCTGACTTATACAAAAGTTCTCATTCAACCACTAGTCTCTCTAGGGAGAATTCTCAAATCTCCATTACCATTTTTCATGCATACATCAAAATCCAACTATTCATAGAAATAAGACATACCTTTTGAACCAATGGATAGATTTGATGTATCTGAGAACTGTAGACCTTTATGGGAGCTTGATCTCAGAATCTAGAACCTCTGGATCTTCATCTCTTCAAGTTTTCATGGCTTTACCAACATGTACGCACCCTAATACACTGCCAGCCCATATATG
The DNA here is from genome assembly GCA_009831015.1 of Picea engelmannii. NCBI lineage: Eukaryota > Viridiplantae > Streptophyta > Pinopsida > Pinales > Pinaceae > Picea > Picea engelmannii. The sequence goes on from ML799177.1 coordinate 620,895, forward strand.
TATGCACCCTAAAAAATTGTCAGCCCGCATACGTCTCAGAAAATAGGGTTTTTTAGTATTCTCTATAATTCTAAAACTTTTGTTGTCAACCCTTCGTACTACCTCATACTTTTGCAACTTCAGATGTATCAATGAGTACTTGCAATGAGCCTTACACAACAAAAGATATTCAATATGTTCAAGTGTGATTAGATGAGAGAGCCTTGCCTCTTATTTATACTTTCATGTAGTATCCCACTTTCATTATTTTAGGGAGTTCTCTATTAACTTTATTATTTAAATAATTTCTTTTGCAAACTTTGACTTTTTGGGGCTTCTAGATGACTCATGAGGGTCCTCCAACTTCACATGGCCATAACTCTCTAACTGTGAGGAGTTATGTGACGTTCCACATACCATCGAAAATGGCATGACAAGAAATATCCATCTAGGATAGTTTCACTGACAAATTCATTGAACTTCATCTCATTATTCCACAAATAAGCATGGGTTCTCTAACCATAATTCTAGGATGACTTAGTTTGAAAAGCGTCTTCTCGTGAGGGCTTTCACCATAATGGGACCACTTTGGAGTTCATCCGTTTGTACTTCTTATCAACCATGACAAGACAATAATGAGTCAATTTTACATCAAACAAACTTGGGTCCATTACCCAAACCTTTGTGTCACCGGAATTTTCTACCGAACTTTCTTCAAGGGTTGACATCAATGAAAACCAACCTTAATCAACAAGAAGCCCCTTCTAACTTGTTTTCTCACTTCATAAAGTAATTCAAAACTATTTTGACTTGGTCAACCTTTGACTTTGATCAAAAAATCAAACTTGACATCTTAGCTTGCTGAGAGTACCAGGAGGCACACTAGGTTATCCAGGATATAGTTCAAGCTCTTCACTTAAGGTACCTTAACAAGAGCATTAGGGTTTCATTGCTACAACAAAAAATTTGACTGCAACTGCAACTGTAACTGAGAAAATCATCCCAATCTATATTACAACAGTTATGTTGAAAAGTCAACAAGAAACACGTGTCTAATTTTCTTTTCCCTTAAATAAATTGGACAATAAATATTAATCTATTATCTCATAATTACTTGAATATAATTAACTGAAATGGAAAATCAGTTAACTATGGAAAATTCGAGTTCAAAGGTTGGTTAGTAATACATGGAGGTGACTTGAAGTTGTAACAGAGTTATAAGTGTAGTTATGTGAGTTGTGAAGTAGTTTAACTCAATTAAGTGAGTTAAGCCTAGTTGTACTAGTTGTAACTGAAGCAACTGAAGATTCACCACGTTTAACTACATGCATGTCAGATCCAATGGAGACCCAGTTGAGATAACAGGTGAAAGGGACAGTTTTCCTATTAGTTGTGATTTGAGTGAAGTGCACTCATGCAATCACACATGCATTGGATATGCTCATGAGCATGTGCAGACTAGGCAATTCGAATTGATTTGTGAGAATTCTAATTGCAAGGATTGTGCAGAGGAGGCAGGCTGTCTAGACACAGAGAATTGGGACATGTATTGGTTGATTTGTGTATGACAATGTGAGACGATTGTATTGTACCGAGAGCTCTTGGATTAGAGATTTTTATGAGATTGTTTCATGATCCATGATATACATAATATATGATAGTGGGGTTTTTAGCTTTACGCTTTCCTGGTAAAACTTATGTGTTATGTGTTCTTGATATTTCACTTTGTGATCGTGTTTTAATTTTCCGCAAGAATAATAGTAGAAGCTATTATGTATTTAACAATGGCATATAATTGTTAGATCAGGAGAATCGAAAGAAATAATTAATTTGTATTGAAATTACTAATGGTATCATAGCCACGGAGGCCACAGCGCCACGGAAGTGAGGTGCGAAAATAATAGTATTTTTGCAGGTCCCATCTCTGGTAGGGTGCGAACTTTAGTATTGAAAACTATGCACATTTCTTGGAGCAGAAATTATCACACCCTACTCAAAGGAGAGGCGCAAAATTCATCAATATTATTGCAGGTTGCTTAAAGGAGAGGTGCAAATTTCCCTCACCCCACAGTGCATTACAGTGCGAACTTCCTTGTGATTATCACAGGATGTACACTAGTAGGGTGAAAAATTCCTCAACATGTTCACAAGCTAGACACTGGTAGGGTGAAAACTTCCCTCAGGATGCTCTCAGGTGGGGTGCAAACCTCCCAGGTCAAAGAGGAATTGCAGTAGTTGAGTTTTGTGGTTGGATAACATTCAAATTTGCAGGATTTTCTTGGTGCAACAGTTGATTCAATATTGAAATGTCTTTCCATGGCTTGAGGTTGGAGTATGAACTCGAGGGAAGCTTGAACTACATTTCTTGGAAGGACAAGATGGAAGTAGTACTCGAAGACAATGGCTTGAAGGATTACATTGACAAAGATGTTCCTAAGCCGGATGCGACAAACACTGCAAATCTTGATGCATGGAAAAATAAAGTGGCAAAGGTGAGGAGGATTTTGTTGGAGGGAGTACGAGACCACATTGTCTCAAGTCTCCATGGGAAAACCACACCACATGTAATGTGGAAGGTTTTGAAGGATCTATTCAAAAACAACAACGACCATAGGAAATTTGAGCTCAAAGATAAACTCAGGAAGATCAATATGGAGAAGGGCGACGCCATTCCAAAATATCTCAGGAAGTTTTTCCAATGTCAGGATGATCTTGGAAGTGTGGGAATAACAGTCATTGTTGATGACTTGGTGAGCTTGGCTCTCCTAGGACTTCCCAAGAGTTGGCACAGTTATCACGAATCTGTCAATGGAAGGGAAAAATTGTCGGATTGGGAACACCTATGGTCGGATCTAGTGCAAGAGGAGTTCAGGAAGAACACTAAAGATGAATCTTCATCAAAGCATGATGATGAAGAGGATTTTTATTTGACTGCCAAGGCAAGGAAAGGGAAAGGGAAGAAATTCCATTCAAAATCTGAGTCTGAATTCAAGAAGCTGGATTTGTCCAAAGTGAAGTGTTTTCACTGTCACAAACATGAGAATCTCGGTACTAACTGTCCATAGAAGAGGAAGAACAAGACGGTTGTTGGAGTTGCAACTGGTGAGGCTCTTGTCTCACATTTTGAACTTGACTTCTCTTTGATCGCATGAATGGATTCAAGTGCATCGGGATCAGTGTGGTATTTGGATAGTGGTGCTTCCTTCCACATGACGGGATATAAAGGTCTTTCATTGACTTGGAGGAGAAAGATATCAGAATGCATATAGAGATGGGCGACGATGGACGATATAGTGCAACTGGTATTGGTACCATTACATTTCAGAGAGAGTCAGGTAAACCATTTCATTTGAAAAATGTTATGCATGTTCCAGGTCTGAAGAAAAACTTGGTCTCAGTCGCAATGTTGGAGGACAGAGGCTATGATGTTGTTTTTAGCAGTGGAAAATCCTACCTATGACATAAAGAAACAGGTAAAGTCAAGCAGATAGGGATTCAAGTTAAGAATCTCTACATGTTGGAGGTAGATGGATGCGGTGCCATGATGGGCAAGGCAAAAAAATGGTGAGCCGGGATGACGGAGAATTATGGCACAAGATATTGGGCCATCTTCATCATGGAGCCTTGAAGATCATGCAACAAATATCTACTGGAATTCCAATGGGAACACTTGCTCAGTTAGATCAGTGCAAGGGGTGCACCCTAGAGAAGTATGTAAAGTCCACTTTTCATGAAAAGGAGAACCGTGCTTCGGTGATCCTAGAGAGAATTCACACAGACATGTGTGGACCATTCTTGTTTGCTTCAACAACAAAACATAGGTATTATGTTATTTTTGTTGATGAATTTTCTCGTAAATGATGGATATTCTTCATGTAGAAGAAGGATCAAACATTCTCAAAGTTCTGTGAGTTTAAAACATTGGTGGAGAAAGAGTCGGTGAAGCAAGTGAAGGCTCTAAGGAGCAATAATGGTGGATAATACATCTCTAACGAATTCAAATACTTCTGCAGTAGAGAAGGAATTTGAAGATAAATCATAGCACCTCATAACCCATAGCAAAATGGGGTCACAGAGAGAAAGAACAAAACGATCGTGGGTGCAGCACGAGAAATGTTGCATGATTAGGGACTACCAATGCATTTGTGGGAAGAAGGATGAAATACTGCAGTTTATGTGCAGAACCATTGTCCTCATAGATTACTTGGAATGAGTACACCTGAAGAAGATTTCACTAATAAGAAACCTGATGTTTCTCATTTTAAAATTTTTGGCTCATCTTTTTATGTGCATGTGACCAAGGATTCCAGGAAAAAGCTGGGATATTTTTGGGGTACACAGAAACACCCCATAATTATCATGTGTATTTTCCAAACAGTAAGATGACTGTTATGCGACGAGATATAAAATTCAATGAGGGGAAAGCCATGCGGTTGTCGCTTGAGAGGGAGCTAGACTTGCATGCAGAAGAGGAACTGTTGGTTCCCAAAGATGAGTCTCAAGATGTGGATCAACCACATGAGGAGGTTCATGGAGTGGAGGAAACCACTCAAGCAAATCCATCCATCAGAAATGGCAGAAAGCGTACCACAAAAGTTGATAGATTGAGACTAGATGTTGCACAGAATGTAGGAGCCCCTACTTCACAGCACAGATAGAGACAGTCTCCTGATCAATTTGCTGGATACATGATTCTCATGAGAAAATGTATTGTGACTGAACCATCTTCCTTTCAGGAAGCAGTGTAGGATCCCACTTGGGTTGATGCTATGGTAGAGGAGTATGACTCCATTTTCAAAAACAATGCATGGGAAATTGTCCCAAGACCAGTCAACAAATTAGTGGTAGGTTCGAGATGGATCTACAAGGTAAAGCAAGTTGTTGATGGGAGTGTGGAGAAATATAAGGCCAGGTTTGTGGCCCGAGGCTTCTCACATATCGAGGGGATAGACAATGATGAGACCTTTTCACCTGTCGCAAGGTACTCTTCCATAAGATCCATCCTTGCACTCTCAGCACAGACGAGAAGACGCAATCATCAGATGGATGTAAAAATTGTGTTTCTCAACAGGATCATTGAGGAAGAAGTGTACATTAAACATCCAGAAGGTTTTGAGACCTTTGAAAGAGAGTCGCATGTGTGCAGACTCAAGAGAGAACTGTATGGGCTGAAGCAAGAACCCCGTGCTTGGTACACTCAGATAGACAGCTATTTCACCGAATTGGGCTTCACCAAAAGTGAATCGGATGCAAACCTATACCAAATCTTGGTGGAGGGTAAGCTCTTAATCATTTTGCTTTATGTTGACGATTTAATACTGATTGGTGATGAGAAGTTGATACACTCATGCAAGGATGAACTTGCAAAGGAGTTCAAGATGAAGGATTTGGGCCTTCTTCGTTATTTCTTTGAATTGGAAATATGGCAACGAAATGGTGAAATTTTTGTGTCTCAAGGAAAGTATGCAAGGGAGATACTGGGTAAGTTTCACATGGAGGGCTACAAACCCATGGATACTCTTCTTCCAGAAAACTGGAAGAAAGAGGATGCTACTTCTGGAGAGGTAGTGGATGCTACTGTTTATCGATAGTTAGTGGGTTTGCTAATGTATTTAGTGAATACGAGACCAGACATTTGCTATGCAGTTAACCAGCTAAGTCAAGCGATGGTTAAGCCTACCAAACTCTTTTGGAAGGTGGGAAAGCATGTCCTGAGATATCTGAAGGGCACATCTAAGTATGGATTATGGTACAGACATATGGATGAGGTGAAGTTTCATGGCTTCACGGATGCAGATTGGGAGAGCAGCCCAACAGATAGAAAGAGAACATCAGGGGGGATCTTTAGTATCAGATCTAGAACTGTTTCTTGGTACAACAGGAAACAAAGATCCGTGGCACTTAGGTCAGTGGAAGTGGAATACATGGTAGTGAGTCAAGCTGCATGTGAGGCTATCTGGATGAGAAAGATCTTGGTTGGTTTGTTTGGTTCTCATTTAGATCCGACAATGATTTATTGTGATAATTAGAGTTGCATTAAACTCTCTATTAATCTAGTGTTTCATGATAGATCTAAGCATATATATATATGGTATCATCATCTCAAATATTGTGTGCAGCGGAAGATCATGTTGCTTCAATACATTCCTACAAAATATCAATAAGATACACACCCTTGTCCTTTATGACAAAGGGGAAGATAGTAAAACCCTATGAAATAGTAAAAACTCAGGGGGAGTATTTAATTTGGTCATCAAATGAGGAAGTCATTGGATTAGGTTTAAAAGACTTCATCACTGCAAAAGTTGGTATCAAGAAGACTACCTATTTGAACAAAAAATCCCAAGCGACTGTGATAGCAACCGACACATTCACAAGGGGGGAGAAGAAATAAAAATTTCACTCTTTGTCATTGATGTCAAAGGGGGAGAGACACAGTAAAACAAATTTGGTATCGGTAAAAACAAACTCAATCTCCCAATTTGAAGATGCGATCAGTGATAGGGGGAGAAAATGTACAAACTCATGTGTTTTACATATATGTTTCTCTCAATTCCAAAGGGGAATATTGTTGGCGTTATTGATTGTTTGTTGTCATTGATGGAAACATGAATCAAACATGGACAAACAAGAAATGAAAAGGATATGCTTGATGAGTGGTATCAAAGGATAAACTATGAGTCATGACAACGCAAAATTTGATTTTTGTTGAATACAAAGGAAGTCTAAAGAAATGGTTAGGACAAAGAGATAGTATAGAGGAATAATTGTTTGAATATGTTATAAATATGGATAAAGATGAAGGAGTTCACTAGTGTGAACTTGAGAAAGAATGAGAATGTTGAGGATGCTAAAGATACAAGTAAAACAATGAATTGACCTGAAGATATTTCTACTGATGGAATATTGCATTGGGCTACATAGGAGTACAAAGAAGTAATGATATTAAGATAGGATAGAGAGAGTGGCCATTAAAAATAAAATTAGGCCATAGACAGAGAAAAAGAGGCCTATAATTTAATGTAAATCAATGAGGCATATAAAAGCCTATGTAAAAGGGCATGCATTCATGTGGTTACCTATAGTTTGAGGAGATCATAATTAATTTTTTCAATATACATGTCAGATCAACTCTATATGTTGAAGAGACAATCACCATTAAATAATATGAATTCTAGGAAAGCCATACAGAGACCATTGACCACTGTAAGGGTCAATGAAATTGATTTCATGCAAGTATGAACTTGAGTAAGGGAGATAGATCTAAGTGAAGCTTGGAACATTGATCCGGGTGGATATTGGTGGCCACCCACCTATTCCAACTGGATCCTCTTGTCCATTTTTAGTTCAGAACATTGTTGGAAGCCATTTTCATTCCTATCTTTTCCTTACAAGATGCCTACACAAGGGTTTTGAACCCTCAATACTCGTCGCAATTTTTTAATAAAAAACGACACTATTATCTTTCGCTTTCGCATACCTACTTTTCGTTTTCATTTTCATGACTGCAAGCATGAAAACCTACAGTTGAGATTCATGTTGATTGCATTAAAATGATCTTTTGAATTGTTATGAACCTATTTGTTTATGTGGTCATAACTCTTTTACCTCCAACTCACCACTGGTCACACATTTATCAAAACACCAAATCACTACTCATTTTGCATTTGACTATTGTTAATATGGTTTCAATTTATAAATTCATTGATGAAATGGTTATTTGACATATTGGTGCCTTTGATGTAATCGTTGATGCAATATTCGACATGTTGGTGTTTCTTTTAAATCGTGCAAATGCCATTTTTTTTTTAACATTCAAATCGATTTTTGGTTATGTATTTCATGGTTTTCAATGGTTATGTGATAATCCATTTGACATGTTGTTTACAATGCTTTTGATATACACTATTGTGATTTGAATGAAACATTTTACAAAGGCGTCGTCGATTTTACAGCCCAACATCATAGTTTTTCATGGTTTCAATTTACTCCACCACCCTCACACGCATAAGCATTAACGCTCTGTCTTGCATTTCAGGCTTCCTTTGCTTGTTTTGGGGAAGCTGCGGGAAAAATGGTTTTGTGTCTATCCTGTCAAACCCCCTCGCTGATTACCCTGTTGATCTTGTGCTATTTTCTATGTCTCATGTAGTGCGAATCGAGCCCAACGATGTCCAAACTTTGTTGTTGTTTGATAACGCTCGAGAGGACCTAGAGAGGAATGGTTGGAGGGTTTTTATTGAGAAGTTCGAGGGTTTCAACCTGGTAGTCACCCAACAATTTGTACTTACATTCGATGGTTGCAGGGCCAAAGTTGGGGACATCCAACTCGAATTGAACGAGGAGTTCCTCAGCTCTTCCACTGGTCTGCCAGCCGAAGGGAAAAAATGGTTTAAAAATCCGAAGGTTGATGACGTACCATGCCTGTTTACCTCAAGAAAGATCAACAATTGTGACAAAGGTATGCCGGTTACCGCCCTTAAATATCGATGGCATGATTTGTTGGCTATTATCAAGCAGTTCATTACATGCGAGGGTAGATACGGTTTAGTTTTCCTATACCACCTTTGGATGCTCATGAGTTTCATATATTTTCCTTTGAATATGCCACATTTCCTCCTTTGGAGTTTGTATAAAATGGGTAAACGTTTCAAGAGGGAGAAAGCCAACTCCAGTCTCTTCCACCACTGTTTAATTAAAATTATTGTGACTCATCATTTGAGGTTGAGTGGTGACTATTGGGAAGCTTTCTTGTTGAGGAATGGCTTTGCCAGTCCTGAAATTGGACAAGTTGACAAAATCGTGGTCACAGAAACCCTTGTTGGGCCTGTCGTGCCCCCTCCTACACTCTTACCCTCTCTTGAACCCTCAACCTACCCAAACCGACACCCTGCCTCATTCATGCCTAAAAGATGGCAGTAATCCTGTTAAAAGGTCTGCAAGGAAAAAAGGTAAGGGTAACAATGATGTCAATTGCAAAGGTAAAAAATATGCACGCTAGGTATCAAGGTGTGCTCGTAATAAACCTAAACAAAACACAGACCAAAAACCAATTTTGTTGAGTGAAGATTCTGATTCTGAAATCGAGTAGTTTCTAACTGAAGAGTATCCATACTCCCACGACCTTTGTTCAGTCAAGCCCTATGACTATGTGACGAATCTCCCGCCATGCCTTAGAGATGACCCCAACTTCCCCAGGATTAAACTCGACAGTGGAACTGCTGGTAAATTAAAAGATTCCTCACCTGTAATTACACGGCCTGATCTACCACAGTGCAATGAATGCAAGTCGTGGCTCGACCAATATTATACAGATGACCCTTTGCTCCAATCCCGAATCAATTCCTTGGAGGATCGAGTAAATGTGTTAACCAAAGAAAATGACAGACTGCAAGCTAATGATAAAAGGCAGAATACCACAGGCTCTGTCGTTTTCAAAAATGTAGAGGTGGCCACTGCCATTGTTAATTCAAAAATAGCTTGATCGAATCGAATCCCTGAAACCGAGGTATGGTATTTCAAGAATGATTTTAAAATGATTTTGTTTTCTTTGAATTAGCATAAGGGATTTTTTTGCTCAATCACATCTATTTATGTTATGATTGAATTGATACAATACAATTCTGTTTGTAAATAATGACTAGCTACAAAATCGTGAGATTTTGTAGCTAGTCATAAAAATTTGAATTTTTGTTGATTTTACAGCTAAACATAATCTGAAATCGTGTATTCTTGTGCATTTATAGGTACACATGAATTTCAAAGGAAATTTGAATCGACTGTGGCATCTTTGAACATGCTTTTTCTTTACATACTTTTGGATTAGGTTGTTAGTCTTAGATAGAAATAGGAATTTGGGAGATTGTTCCCATAATTTTTGCAACAGCTTTTGATAATTTCCACAAGGAATGTTTTCATCCTGTGGCCTTTATATATGTATTATTTTTGTAAACAAGGATCATCATTGCTTGGGAGAAGAAACTATGGATTGGTGATTATTCATACTCAAATGAAAGTAGATGTTTGTACGGCTTTAGCTTCAATATATCATACTTTTGTTCAAGTTTTTGTTCATTTCAATTTGTAATCAAATTTTTGACTACTTTAGATATCATAATTTGTTACAGGTTGATGTGATGGGATTTAAATAGTTTCCATATTTGATGTTTCTCATTTTACATAAAACAATTATCTTGTTTCAATTTAATGAACAGAAGGTTAATCTTCTTTGTTAAATGAGCAGTTATATACAAATCGTTGCAGTGAGATTTATCTTAATGTAATCATTTGTAAATTATAAAATTGTTGTTGCTACATATTACTTGTTCTGCCATTAGCACTCAAAGCGTTGTTGCTTCATGTTTATGTGAATTATTGGAAAATTTGGTGCGGGTTGCCCCCATCAAACAACAAAATCGAGTACTGTGCACAGGACGAATAGGAAACACTATTACAGGTCAATCTGTTAGTACTATTTAATTAGTTTAGTTAATATATAAATTTCTTATAATCTAAACACGTTTCACTATTCATTTATGTAGTTTAGATTTACAGTTAGGATTGTTATTTTGATTGCTTAGCTTAGATAGTTGTCATTTCATTTCTTTTTCATAAAAGTTATAAAAATAAAAAAATACTAGTTTCTCTATCATAAGACAATTCATATATGATTTTGCAGATTTCGATCAAAATTTGCGTTTTGTGAATACCGTATATATAATAAAGGTTTAATTATACTGATAACTGTACATTTAATAAGTAGGATTGTTTTTTTATAATATTAGTTAGCAAACTGTATATATATATTAGATTTGTATATAGTTTGCAGCAGCTGTTTTTCACTTAGTTAGTTTCTTTAGTTTAGTTTTTTTTACTTTCCTAGGACTTAGATCAGCCAATGGAGCCACTAAACCCGTCAAAGTGGATTAATCCAAACGGATTGGGTTATTTAGACAACCCCGGACCGGATTCACTCCTCTAGTTGACGAGCAATCAATTTCGCCCGTCAACAAATGGTGCTAGAAGGAGGGATGACTGACAAGTTGGCCTTGTAGGAGCCTTTATTTTTAAATGTATTCAATTTCCCCATGGCTCCCCAAATCACTGTGTTGGAACATGCTTTCAACTTCTCATTACCCAATGTTCCCAACGAGACAGTCTCTCTCTTTTCCAAACTCACCTTTGATGGTGGAGGCACTACATCTGCTAAAGACCACCTTAACAAGTTTTGGTGCAAATGCATCAAACATGACATCTCAGATTTAAGAGTTTTATGCAGACTTTTCACTTTTACTTTTAGAGGTCGGACTAAACATTGGTTTGAATCCTTTCCAGCATGTCACATTTTTTATTGGTTTCAATTTGTAGACGAGTTTCTAGATTCTTTTGAAATTTATGATTTCGATCAATTATGTGAAGAATTTGATACTTCGCTAATCAACGACGATTCATCTTCAGAAGACTTTTTGACAAGAGTCTATCATATCCTCTGTAAATTTAATCTTGATGACATGTCATTTGCATTAAATCTCTTCTATGATGCTTGCATCCCTTCCATCCAGTCATATTCAAGCACGAACGAAGAACTAATTGCAAATCCTATCACTCAACTGCAAGAACAATTCTCTTCGTAAGAAGAGAAGAATCCTTTCGACAATGTTGAACAAGATAGGGAGGTAGAATGTATTGACCAGGTTCTTATTGACAACCAAATTGGTTTTTCCTTTGAATCATTATATTTTCAGTCTACGACCAGTATGGAAGAAGATTCGTTTTTAGTTCAAGGTGAATATCCTCATTCTTGTAACTCATGCTCTAATCAACATTTGAAATTAGTCATTGCAGAACACTTAAGTGACAAAAATCGTCTTGAATGTTCTAGTACAACTATGAAACTGATTAGAGAAGAAGATATGCAACTAGAAGAAGAAACCTTAAACCTTCATCCTCAAAATGCTCTTTGTTCACAGGAAAGACTAGATGTTTGTCACATAAATTTTGAATTATCTATCACACAAATGCAAATCCAGATGATCATATCATGTTGAGGTATTCGTCTCCAAAATAGAGTAAGAGTTTTAAAGAAAGTGAAGAGAAATGTCTTTAGAATACCATTGTTAAGTATCGTAGTTCAAGAGATTATTTTCATGTGCTTATTTCTGATTCCTTTTATTCTTTATATCCTGATCTATTCCTAGACTCTGTTGGACTTGACATCTTACCTACAACATCCTACTCTTTTCCACCACAATCATATCCTTTCGATATGCTAAATTTTGGTGAAATCAATTCCAAACATAACATTGATAAAATTGGATTTGACGCTTGTTCACTTTCATCACTCACATGGGAAAAGGACGTGTTGCGAGATGATTTTACACAGTTTATTGTTGAAAAAGACAATGCATTATATCTTATGGAGATCAAACATTCTACGTTGCATATTCGTTCTTTGATTAGCTCGAATCTTAATGTTTATGCTTCACATTTTGAAATGATCAATCTCATCAAAGAGAACGTTCAAACCAATGATCTAATTGATTGCACGAATCATCCTATGATGAGTTTCCCATTGATATATTCATTTCATCAAAGTCATGGTTTGCATCCCCATTTTTGTGAAAAGATCTTAGGATGGCTTGAATATTCATATATAAAAAAATTTCATAATAAAGACAAAGTTGTGCTTGCTTTATTTTTACCTAAGTATCTTGGAAGTAGGTGGGACATATTTCTTTTAGATCCTCCATGTGAAGAAATTAATGAACACTTAGAGAACTATCAGGAGGATGGGGCATTTCAGCCTTGGCTGATGGTTATTTCATTTCCTCGTAATCCTGACAAGTTTTTCAAACCTACTTACACTCGCCCATGTTATTATGACCCTTATCACGACACGATTGCACAATGGCTGGAGGATTCATACATCAAGAATATTCAAGGGAATAGTAAGATCATGCTTACTTTGTTTTTAGATGATGATTATGAAGGTAAGTGTGATATGTTTCTGTCATTTGTTGATATATTACCATTATTATTATTATTAATGTTTGATTTTGTTTCCGTTGTAGGATTGGAGTTACTCCGATGGCTACATTGGAAACATGACTTCACGTAGTATCCTGATTGGTTTAATAGTTAGGGTAGGTTTAGGAATAGGTTTTATTGCAATTTATTTCTCACTATTTCTCTTTGTAATAATGCATTCATGAATGCAAGTGGGCGCACCATGAGAACCATAATACGACTGTTATCAGGGAAGTTTGCTTGATCTTTTTCTCTTTGCTTTTAGTTGAATATTTATTTTCAAAAAATGTAGTATCATCATGAAAATCTTAAATGGAAAGTAAAGAGATAAATAAATCTGAATCAACCCTGACCCAAGGTACCACGAGTAGGACTACTTTCACATCAAACAAGATTTTTCTACTTTCTTTCAATCTCCCAAGGGATTTTTTCATGATGTTTTCAGATGCACCTTCTGTACATATTTTTTTTTGTTTGGATTTCTTTGCTTTCCAATTTTTCTTCGCTAGTGTGTTTTGTTTCCATTTATGCTTATCAATATTTCTTTTTGAAACACATATACCTGTACCATGAACTATTCAGACAAAGAGAACAGAAAAATTTCCCCTCTGAAATGACTATTGAAAGTTTGTTTAAACATCAATTATGATATGCTTCTGAAATTTACAGCCATGTTAAAGAAAGCCTGTTGTTTGAAAGGAGTTTATTGATTTCAATCTATAACTGAAGATTTTCATGATCATCCATTTCTTCTTACGTTGTCCCTTTTCCTTAAGAGAACAACTCAGAAGATGTCTCCCTGCCTTCGAAGGTCGGTTTATAACAAATTGTCTCTAGATCTTAATGAAGGACAGTTAAAAAAAAAAAAAATTCTCTCAAGGTCTGTAATTTATTAAAATATGTCCAAAATATCATAATTTTAAGCGTCACCCCGCTCAATTATATATCTTTAAAAAACCAAATAAATCATTAAAGAGATGCGGGAAGTGCTTGTAAACCCTCCAGGATACTGAACAGGTCTGCTGGCAACGGGTAAATGCATGCATGATGCCAAGATAACTTTGTCGGGGTACTGAACATGCCCGCTAGCAGCGAAGCAATGTCGGGTATATGAAAATTTTCAAATATGGAATCTCTTGACCTTAAAATTTCCTTTATTCTGATTTGGAACTTCTTGGCAGGATACGGATATCAGAGTGGGTTAAATGGCAACCCTGTCGAGGCTATGGATGCCTCCTGGAAACAGTGGCTCTATCAACAGTATTGGAGATTTTATCCTTAATATCGTGACTCGCTTTTGTTAATATTTTTACCATTTTTCATCTTTTAAAATAACAAGCTCGACTTTTTATGATTGATAATGATGCTTAAACAATTTTCTAGTTGTTTTTTAGTTAGAGTTTTTCTCATTATCCTAATCTGGACTTGTTCATTTGGTAGAGATAACTGCTTCTACCAGTGTGTCGCCATTGTTGGCATCCATTTTCATTCCTATATTTTCCTTACAAGCTTCCTACATAAGGGTTTTGAACCCTCAATACTCGTCGCAATTTTTTAATAAAAAATGACACTATTATCTTTCACTTTCGCATACCTGCTTTTCGTTTTCATTTTCACGACTGCAAGCGTGAAAACCTACAGTTGAGATTCATGTTGATTTCATTAAAATGATCTTTTGGATTGTTATGAACCTATTTGTTTATGTGGTCATAACTCTTTTACCTCCAACTCACCACTGGTCACACATTTATCAAAACACCAAACCACTACTCACTTTGCATTTGACTATTGTTAATATGGTTTCAATTTATAAATTCGTTGATGCAATGGTTATTTGACATATTGGTGCCTTTGATGTAATTATTGATGCAATATTTGACATGTTGGTGTTTCTTTTAAATCGTGCAAATGCCATTGTTTTTTTTAACATTCGGATCGATTTTTGGTTATGTATTTCATGGTTTTCAATGGTTATGTGATAATCCATTTGACATGTTGTTTACAATGCTTTTGATATACACTATTTTTATTTGAATGAAACATTTTACCAAGGCACCGTCGATTTTACAGCCCTACATCATATTTTTGCATGGTTTCAATTTACTCCACCACCCTCGCACGCATAAGCATTAACGCTCTGTCTTGCATTTCTGGCTGCCTTTGCTTGTTTTGGGGAAGCTGCGGGAAAAATGGTTCTATGTCTACCCTGTCAAACCCCCTCGCCAATTACCCTATTGATCTTGTGCTATTTTCTATGGCTCCTGTAGTGCGAATTGAGCCCAATGGCATCCAAACTTTGTTGTTGTTTGATAACACCCGAGAGGACCTAGAGAGGAATGGTTGGAGGGTTTTTATTGAGAAGTTCGAGGATTTCAACCTGGTGGTTGCCCAATAATTTTCACTTACATTCGATGGTTGCAGGGCCAAAGTTGGGGACATCCAAATCGAATTGAACGAGGAGTTCCTCAGCTCTACCACTAGTCAGCCAGCCGAAGGGAAAAAATGGTTTAAAAATTCAAAGGTTGATGAAGTACCATGGCCACTGTTGTTTACCTCAAGAAAGATCAACAGTTGTGACAAAGGTATGCCGGTTACATCCCTTAAATATTGATGGCATGATTTTTTGGCTATTATCAAGCAGTTCATTACATGCGAGGGTAGATATGGTTTAGTTTTCCTACACCACCTCCGGCTGCTCATGAGTTTCATAGATTTTCCTTTGAATATGCCACATTTCCTCCTTCAGAGTTTGTATAAAATGGATAAACGTTTCAAGAGGGAGAAAGTTGACTCCATCCTCTTCCACCACTGTTTAATTAAAATTATTGTTACTCACCATTTGAGGTTGAGTGGAAACTGTTGGGAAGCTTTCTTGTTGAGGAATGGTTTGCCAGTCCTGAAATTGGACAAGTTGACAAAACCGTGGTCACAAAAACCCTTGTTGGTCCTGTCATGCCCCCTCCTACACTCTTACCCTCTCTTGAACCCTCGACCTACCCGAACCCTACCCAAACCGACACCCTGCCTGAGTCATGCCTAAAAGATGGTGGTAAGCCTGTTAAAAGGTCTGCAAGGAAAAAAGGTAAGGGTAACAACGATCTCAATTGCAAAGGTAAAAAAGACATGCACTGGGTATCAAGGTGTGCTCGTAATAAACCTAAACAAAACACAGAACAAAAACCAATTTTGTTGAGTGAAGATTCTGATTCTGAAATTGAGTAGTTTCTAATCGAGGAGTATCCATACTCCCACAGGATTTGTTCAGTCAAGCCCTATGACTATGTGACGAACCTCCCGCCATGCCTTAGAGATGACCCCAACTTCCCTGGGATTAAACTCATTAGTGGAACTACTAGTAAATTAAGAGATTCCTCTAATCCGAATTATTTTCGGCACGAAATGAGAGCGGAGATATAATAAAGAAATGCACAGAGATATTGCAAATATTAAATAATATAACAGAAATGTATTAGAGATGCAACCATAAAGACAGATATACAGTAATACACAATTTCTATTAATCAAAGAAATGTACAGAGACTGTAAAAATACAGAGTGAAAGACTCGCTAGAATGGTGGCAGCTTATCTCTGAGAAGAGATGTGAAGGCTACTCGCATTCGCAAGAAGATGGTTACAATGAGGCTCTGAAGGCCCTTTTACAATAAACAAGAATGCAAAAAGTCCTATACATCCAAAAACCTAACCCTAGGAGATGAAGCGCCAAAAGTCATGTGGGCCCCGTTTGGGTAAGTTGGTGCATCAACTTCCCGGGGTCGTAACTTTTGCATACGATCTCCGTTTTAGGTGTGTGA